>JAQIWI010000004.1:0-198074 GCA_034698825.1 Deuterosminthurus bicinctus
TCTTTGGAACGCAAAGTTTGAACCAGAATATCGGAGTTGGTAAGTCCATCGCTTTTGTTGAAAAATACGACGTCGTTAGTGACATGAGTATGAAAATCAACAGGTGAAGCACCATCGACGCCCACAGCAACCCGGAAATCTTCAAATCTCTCTGTCAACATAGAGACTCTACTGTACTCTACCTTCGTTCCGGATTACACCGTTAGGGCGGTGACAGATGTGACGTTCTTGCGTATCTCGCGCTCTATCTACATGGCAGCTAAGCAGGCCACTTTACTGGAGAAAACTTATGCTCTGGGAGACACTGCGGGACATAATAATGTCGGTGATAACTTTGAACTCGAGATTGACAAGGTAAGTTGAATACGTCTGTACCCGTTTCTGTGTTTGTGTACTACCACAAATTTCTTTCCTCCCTAACAGATGGTGAGCAATGGAAGAAACAATGGATTTAATAATGCAGTAGCAACCAACGACATTAGGTTGTGCCGAGCGAATTCTTATCGTGGATACAGCGCGCGAAGGGTGAGATTTATCCGTTTGATGCAAATATGTGAATCATTATTGTGACAATAACGAAAAATGCCTTTTCAACGTCTTCGGATTACAGGATGGTGCAGGTGTGAAGCGTGCGAGTGAGATCTTTTCCGAGATCATCCTTACACCTAATCTTCTGATTACTGACTACGACAAAAATGACAGCTCACGCTCCAAGCGAAACAGTTTCATAGCTCCATCACGCAAAGTGAGCACAGTCAGCAGTATTACTTTCCCTATGGATAATTATTGTAGTAATTCCCGCGAAAGAGCTTCAGAGCCGCTCTCAAGACCCAGTTCGCCTAGCAGGGAGCCTCCCAGAGAAATTCACAACGATGACATTTCTTGCAAACTATAGAGATATAGCTTTATATACACCATGTTATTTTTATTACACATTTAAAATTTAATTCGTTTAGCAATGTACTTAATCCTTCTCCTTACCACCTCTCAATAATTTTCTTACCGATTTGGTACTTACTTCCAGAGGAGATTAATATCGTTCACGAATACTGTGAGTTAAGCTGGGTATCGATATTTTCTTGAAGCATGTGCATCATTCCTAACATTAAATATTTAATTCGTCACGCTACACTTACACAGTGGCACAAGTAAAATTTTCCACGGAAGGAAGAAAGTTATGTCATTCAGAAGGTGCCCATTATTTACAGCCACGCTGGCTATGTACAAGTGTAAATATTCAGTTGTTCCCGAGACTTTGAATTATTGTCCGTCATTACGAAGTGCTGCTACCACGTAACATTGTGTATTCTGTATGTGTGCCGTGAATCGACCCTGTTGGCGAACAACATACAATGCATGAAAACTGGTGAGGGAGAAGTCCTCTAAAGATGATGTCGTCACCGTGGAGAATGGGGGAAAGTGTACGGATTTGGCACGTGAAGCTTCATTCACTTACCATCTAATGGCATTACCCTGATAATTCAAGTGTTACCTCGCAGTAGCCCTAGGTTCTGCCTTTTATAGAATATGAGCTAGGGCGAAGGAAAAATTACTGATGAACTTAAATCGTCTACTAAAATATGAAGAACAACTAAAGGGGAATACTAGATACAACTTCAACTCATTTTAAAACAAAAGTAAATCTGGAAGGGGCTCAAGTATGGAAAGAAAGAAATATGCAACTTCAAATGAAGCCTCCCTGGGTGTAATGATCACAATAATGCAAATGGCCTTTGCAGGCAAATGTTTCTGTCATTCTTCTTCCACTTGTGTGAGAACCTGTAGAGGAAATCAGACATGCTAAATTCATCCTGAATCCCATTTGCATAGTAATTCGCATTACCTTTTCTATTTCAGCTTCCCAATTGGAATTTGTGGATCCATTTCCTGTGTCCTTGTAGGTCCGCTCGATTTCAGACGCAAGCTTGGCGGATCTGTAAGCCGTGTACTTGATACGGAAGTACGTTACATCTGTCAGAACCTTCACTGTGTAGTCAGGAATGAATTCCACGACTTTCTTCGTTCCGTCTGTCGACAAAGCCTCGGGGTGCTCTGGGTCGTATGATTTTAGTACTATGGATAGGACAATAAAATCGCACATTAATGTTAACTCAGTTCCTGTAGTGCGCCAATGCTTTCCAATGTTGCTCACAGTGTGCAACAAGTTGTAAACTGTACATACCATCGTAGCCCTGGTCAGACATGAGAAATTCTGCACCAAAACAAGTGAATGGACCGCCCTCGAATGTCATCCTTTCGTTGCCAACCAGCACTTGAACGCGTCCCTCCAATATCATGATAAAGTACTGAGATGGCTTTCCCTGTTAGTGAAAGATTGTAATAACGATTTCCTTTGAATCTTCTGATGCCGATGAAATATTTTTCCAGAGGTATTTACCTTTTCATACAAGTAAGTATTTACTGGCTGTCGCTCATCTCGCCGCAGTTTCGGTGCTTTAACAAACACAACTGAGGTTTTGAGAAGTCTCTGAATGATGCCCAAACTGATATGGTCCTTCTTAAATGGTTCCACAGCTGCATAGAAATCACGTGGCACGGAAAATGAATCACATAAAGCTGCATAAAGAAAGTTTCCCATACTTACAAGCGCTAAGATACTGTACAACAGCCAAAGCCAGGGATGGTGGTATCTGCACAGCATTCGACTTATTTTTTTTCTGCAGCATATACGGAGCATCCTTAGGCCTCTGTGAGTTTGGTTTCCTCGCTTGAACTTTCCCAACTAAGGCAAACGACAGCGGAATGTAATGAACAAGTAATAACAACAACAGTCACTAATAGATTAACTCACCATCACTTTCATCCATTATTTCAGCTTGCAAGAGCTCCTCCAGGACATCCTCCATGGTAACGATACCAATGGTTTCATAATAGGGATCACCAGGTCCTTCGTCGTTTACTATAGGAGGAGGAAGTCGAATGGGTAAGAAAAAAACAAATGAAAGATCCCTAACAACTCGTCTTCACTTACCCCGCTGGACGAAAGCCATGTGTCCACGGTTACCTAGAGCATAAAAACGACTTCAGCCTACAACAACAAAATGGCATGGAAGTGTAGAGAGAGACAGAGAGCGTAGGGAGGAGGAAACGACAGACATGAAGTCCTATTCTTTTTGCTTCGCTATACTTAGACGACTCTCATTTCCTTTTCGCATGCCAGATACAACAAACAAGCAAGAACAATAATTACTTTTGTGCCCAGCAGCAGGATAACTGGCTACTTATTGGACAGAGAGTGTCCTTGGAGAGCCATTGGAAATATTGCGTAGCAATTTCACTTTCTAAGGATTTACCCTAATTTGTGCAGGGCCATAAAACTTTTGGAGAAAAAAATAAGGGTAGCCTCCATTTCACTTGATTTTTTGCGTCATCAAAATAACTGCCGTGCTTAACTTGAACTGAGGACTTATAAGATACTCGGTTACCTTCTCGAAAAGCACGGAACATGTAGTCCAGTCGAGTATTTTCAAACACGTAGAAAAGCTGGTTTTGGTAGAACTCGATCACAGTGCGTAGGGGAATGTTATCACTGGCATCCAGTAGGGTCAGTTGTTTTACGTTCAAAAGCGCCACGATGTTACTTCGCTCACGCTCGTACACGGGGATTCTTGAATAGCCTAAAATAGCAAATGACTCTCATTTTACTGTCCTGCATCACATGACAGGGCTTTCAAAGCAATTATGGAAACTACCCTCACATTCATACTACATGACCTTGAGACTATTTTATTCCCTCTGTGGCTACTGCTAATCTTACACACCATTTTACCAAGCCAGCCATAGGTAATAAAAACATAAACGTGAGAATGCTCTATTGACTTGGCATGTTTGGAATAAGTACTGTTGCGTCTCTCGCACATGACAGGGCTAATATGATAAAGGACACAATCGTTACATTTGTCACGTCCAGTTCGTAACATATCGTATCTGTCGATTCAGTCAATTCACATAAATCTCATGTTACCAGGGCAGCATGAGAATGTTACACGCAAATAAAAATTAAATTTATTCTCAACAGCTAACGCCCCTGACTTGAACCTACTGCCATAAGCGCATAATTTAAAGCCGTTTAGAGTAGCTTAAAAGATGATCCCTTACCATGGTATTCAATCTCCGCCATTGTATCGAAATTCAAGACGGCGTCAACTGGCAGCATAAAGACGCAGTCCAACTTCGTCATTACATCTCGAACAGTTTTTGTCTTCATGTCCAACGCTCCAGAGATGATTCCTACTTCTTCATTCTCCAGGCCGTGGTGATCTTTAGTGACCTTAAAATCAAAGGCAATCAAGGGTTTTGTCTATGGACGAAATTTGAGCATGCCATCACTACTGAAGGTCAAGGCTTAAACTGAATACACCCTACTGCCGACTGAAAATTGGACTATGCCCCATGAGACAACTTCTAGAGTTGAACTGGTTCAATGCCGGAAATCATAGTCCTTTCAGTAGCTCTAAATTATTCAAATGCACCCCCATGAGAATGTTGCATGAATTGTAGCAATGCACCCTGTTCCTGCCAACATGCATTGCTACAATCGAGGAAACTGCCGGCAAAAAATGCAACTTGCTGTGCCATATTATAAATTTTCTGAAATTCGATTTTATATGATAGGCTTACCTTCAGCAGTTCTTTGAGCCGCTCACGAGTGTAAACACTACCGATTTCCTCGCCTAAGAGCTTATCAAGGACCTTGCTCAATGGGTAAGCCAATGGGAAGGTGATGAGCATGAAAAACTTGGTAATGTGAATGGTCTGTGCACCCGCACGCAAGCCATGTCGAGAGCAAATAGCTTGAGGAACAATCTCACCGAAGCACACAATTATTAGTGTGGAAAGGATGATAGCAACGATTCCGGAAGTAATATCGTCCAGGAGTATAGTGAGCGTTGTGTTGACCAGCACATTACTGAAGAGGAGGCAGCAGAGTAGGAAATTACCATGATTTCGAACTGGAGCAATCTTGGATGCAAACTTTTTCTCATCCGTTGTACCCGTGTTGATGATGATCTTGAGATCTGTTTTGTTGAGTGACATGAGACCGAGATTGAGGCCAGAAAATAAACCGGATAACAGGAGGAGGAGAATAATGAGAAGCACTTGAACGAAAAGTGGGAGGAGTCTTCGCTCCAACTCCACACTGATCCAGTCCTCCGTCCCTTGAAAAGAGCCCTGATCAGTTTTCGATACACGAATACATACATAGCCCACAGGCAAGTCTTCTTTTGATGGTAATGTCAACTGGACCAGGCCGGCGTTATCACTCAAGAAATCAACCTGCAATGGAAATGGACCACCAAATCCTACGTGATGCCAAGTATAAACAGTAGGATTTAAATTTTACCTTAGTGTACTTAGTAGTAAATTGTGTATTGCAAGCCGCAGCATTCTTGTCTCCAATTTTAGTAAGGCTGAATGTAACTTCGTGTTTTCTGATTGATGCGAATTCGCCGAAGATTCGGATATATATCTTCTGACTTTCCAATACAATAGCCTTGCCTTTGCCAACGTAATTTATCGTCTTTTCTGCATTAGCATAGTCAATGTTCATGCCGTATACCCACACCTTTGTATTGTCGTTGGTACAGTTTCCTTGTCGCAAAATGTGGCCATGCCTACCGACTTGAACTTTCTCACCAGCTTCAGAATTATCGCTGTTCAGAACTGCTGTCTGATTCTCAGATGATCTCACTACCAAGGCTAGAATGGCCATCAAAATCCAAATCAGTCCACCATGACCGGGCTCTGCCATTATAGGTGCTATCACAACGAACAAGACCTCTCATTGTTCTCTACTTGATTTCATTTCATTTGAGCAAGAGGCCAAGTTTCTTTGTACTACTACAAGCCTGGCAGTGTTTGAATCCAACAGTCCTTTGTCTCTGTGGGTGCTAAACTTCATTTTGTCTTGTCAGAAGTACAAGTCCAGCCTGTCAAAAGTCTCTCTCAGCTTGACAGTGAAAAGGAAGAACCTGGAAATTCAAAGCAATAAAGATGTGGGTTGTAGAAACAGGAATTGCACACAGTTCCATTGCCTACTAGGTACATCTACACACATCCCTACAACTCCATGTCCCAGTTATTAAATAGCACTGCGCATTGCAAGGTATTGTCCTGCTCAATCTTCCCAACTTACTCTCCATCCAGGGTCTGGTAGACATGCTTGAAATCACGTATGAGGACGACGACCATTATGAGTGGTCACGTTTTAGGATTACGGAATTGTTGGCCTTTCTACTTTGTTCAGTCCTGAATTAATTAATTAAAAGGACGAGAAAAGTAATTTTCACAAACCTTTGTACCATTAGCAACCTTACTTGGTTGTTTCACAGCAAACCTAACTCACATGTTTTGAAATTTAGTAGCGAGATGAGATTGTTGCTGCAATTCACTAATGAATTCTACTTGTTCTCTCAGGTTTCATTTTCATTCCCTTGAAATTAGGAAAAATTTGACGCAGATTTAGTAAAATTTTCGTAGAAGAGGAATAATACAATAATTTTTATAACATGGAGTCGCAACTTGAATCTATGCCAAGGAAAAGTGGTCTATCTCCATGCCAGTAGTGCAGTAGTGCAGTGAGTATTAAAGGAGACTATCCTGCAAGGTCTGGTTTTCCTCAACGTCCTTCAGGTGATAATACTACGCGGTGGTGTAAAGAAAAGTGAAAATACCTTTCTCTCAGCACAAAAGGATTTTCTCCCTGCAGTTTACGTAAAGCCATATGAATAGTATATGAAATTTCAGCATAAGATTCGTAGGAAACATTTCTATGAATCCAATCGATTCGTTATATTCATTGCGTATCTGTACAAACAAATGTTTTCCGGTTTCTTCTTACTGTGAACCATGGTGAGAGTAATGCGGGAAAGTTACGGGTGATCTATGTATCTTGAGGATGGACTGCAGCTGAGAGTTGACTATTCGCGGAAATGCTGACACTGACATCGAATCCCTACACTATAGTGCTAGTGCACACACACACACACACCAACATTGAGACTCTAAAATAGTAACTGCCGTGCGCACACCCACCGCACCGCAACTGCAGAAAACATTTATCACTTGCATTCGTGGGCCATACTATATGCTACGTGTAATCGTAAAAGCAACGCAATTCCTCACTCACCAATTTTCTTCGTCCTGCTATAAACCGTCTACAATAAAAATAAGGACATTTTCAAGAAATAGAGGAACCGATGAATATTCCCATTGTTGAATCCTCAAATGTCAAGTTCTGCAATTTTCGCGAAAATCCGCAATCTCATCATTCACTGCAGTTCTGGGCCACTTCATGTCCTCAGCACCCCGAAGCACAAATGAGAAAACTAATTTCCTCGCACATTCTGATTTTTCAATCTTGATGACAGCCATTGGCTACGAACTATAACAGTTTGAACATTGTCCTTTCCATACGCATTAGGTTTGAGATTCACAATGACCTAGGAAGCAGAGGAAGTGACTTATGTAGGCTCTAAAGTGGATCCCACTTCCTTGGTAGCCTTCGCACCGGATTTTTTCGTTTTCGATGTTAGGAAGCAATATTTATATTCAGCAGTCTTCCGTATAGTAAGCTGACAATTTCAATCTTAACAGGGTAAACTACTTTTGTCATCATTCAAACAACGTGTGACCTCGTAACGACACACCAAACCGTTAAAATTTACCAATTGCTTTCTCCGCTGTTCATGAATGGTTTCACTTGAAACATTGCCTATGGCAATTGCAGATGGGTAACCAGAACTTTTCATGAATGTCCGTGACCATGTAGGAAGATGAAATGTGTAGACTAAACACGTCCTCGCGCCAGAGGATCCAGAGGAAAACTAAGGCCTATCCGCAGACTCTCTGCTTGTCAGCCTTCACTGCAGAACAAAGGCTGAGGGAAGTGGATGAAGAGTTAGAAACATGTGCTTCCAAAAGAATCTGTGTTACTGGAGTATCGACTGCCTGTGACTGAGAAGGAGTTGCCCTTGGTGGGTCAGCGGGACGAAAACACACGCTCCTCAGCATTTTCCCCATCTCCTTCTGCCATTTATACATCCCAACCACGCCACATCAACTTCTTGCAAGCTTCTGTCCACATCCAGGTTTTTTGCAAAACTCTACGAAGGCATTTTCCTCCCATCATATCTGCACACTGAGTAGTTACACCCGTTCCCAACGTGTGCTGTGGACCGTAAAGCATCTCGTCCACCAGTTTGTGGATGGCCTGTAAATCTTTCTCGCTCGCTTGTCACTGCATTAACCATATAATTCCTGCAACAACAAAGCATCGTTAGCCACGTTTCTATCATCTAGGTGACAAATTTTCAGCTTTTAATCTTCTATGATTTCCTCTTTTCTGTACTGCATTGCATTGTAGGTTTGAAAACTCGAAAATTGGTCTCGAAATAAAAACTGCTTTGTTCATCTCTCAATGAAACATTTTCGGCTGGAATGATATTTCAGTTGAAGTTCTGACAATGAACTTCAACATTTTAAGTTCGCTCCGCATCTCAGAACAAAGAAGAATACACAGAGTTTTCATTCAATGTTACTTAATAACAGTTCCAAGAGAACGACTTTTAAGAACTGCAGTTGTTCAAGGAAAAATGTCAAAACTAGTCAAACTTCCAAAGATCGGTATGATAAGACACATTAAATAAATAGATATTTCAAGGTTTCAGGATGCGGGCATCAGCATAGCAACCATAGCTCTAAAGTAGTTTTTTTTCTTGCATTTTGGTCGCTCTTGTAATTTGCTTTTCTTACACTAACTGCAAGGCATTCTAATGACCTGGTTCACTGCCAGAGATGGTAGAACTTACAATGCATCAACCCCATTGAATGAGCAGATCTCCAAGTATCCTTCTTTTGCTCCTGCTGCAGACGAGCTGACAAATGAATTTGAATCAGATGTTACTGTGTAGCTCTACTACGTGTGTAGTTCACTGTAGTGAAAGCGGATTTTTGCAAAATTCTATCGAACGCCTTTGAGTACTGCCCTATCAGAAATATTCCCGGCAACTTGCTAAAGAAACTTCTGAGGTTGTAATGTTTTAGTTCTTGCGACGACGTTACACCATTCATATAGCAAGCTATAAATCCACATCAGTCCAGTTACTTGAGTTTGTACCAAGTTCTGTATGACGTGGAACTACAGTTAACTTTCATAGCATACATTTTTATTTAATTCATCTAGAAAGTTGGGACCACATGCAACACTCAGCACTTTTTATTACTGAATGGCATACTAGTGGAAGGCTGCATTACATAGTTTATTCCAGCCACATGGAACTGCCGGCTCCTCCTGGTACCTCACTCATAATGTGTGTAGCTCACTGTAATACGTACTGTGCGAGTTACATGTGCGACCAAGCACCCCGTATATCCAACCAACACATGCTGATCTGCACTCGCCTACAGTGAGTGAGACTGCGAAGTGAGTTGAGTACTACCCCGACCGATGGTTTCGAGCTGCTTTATTATAACCCTATCATATCCATCTGAATTCCGTCACTTTTGTGGTAGAACGTGTGGAGTTGAGTTGGCCGGTGTCTGCAATTTTTGTTGATAAATCTTTGTGTCCATCCAGTCAGATCAAAAATGGCTCCTGCTATTCCCAATGTGAAACTGAATAATGGCCAGGAAATGCCAATCTTCGGTTTGGGTACTTGGAAGGTTAGTTGTACTTAAAATTTATTGGTTCTTATATTTTCATGATTTTCATTACTCATCCATTCATTATATTGATTACGAGGTAACTGGAGCTCTTTTAAATAGCTAGTAGCATTCTTGCGACTTGTGAAATTGGATGCGGATGGAGCTGGAAAATGATTTTTATTTTATTATTGGAAGTGTCATTACATTCTTGACACGATGATCCGGTCAAATAAGCGTGGCTGTATATTTTACATTAGGAGATAGTCTTGTTCAATGTTTTTAGACGTGTATAAGTATGTTTGTTCTGAGTAGTTAGTTAGAATGAGTGTGTTCTGGAAGGAGGAGAGGAACTTGATGTTTGGTCCAAGTTGCGGCTGGCGTCATGACCTTGAATCCTATCGCTCTGTTCCTCGAAGGCACTACTGACAAAGAATTACAGCTCGTCCATTCTTCCTGGTGTTATAGGTTATAGCTAGTTTTTCTGCTGACATTTTAGTTGGATTTTTACTTGTGATGTCCATGATTGTGAGCTGTTGTGGTGATGGTGAGCAAAAGATATTGATCCAACAAGGGGTCCGAATTCCCAATGCCCATTGGTTTTGATTGAGAATATTGCATGCATGTTTTTAGGCTTTAACTATATGGGAGCAATCGAAGTGACCGATTAAGAGTCACTTGGACTTTTGGTCTTGATCCGCAGAGCATGTGCTCGTCTAGTCAGGAAAAACTTTCCGAGTTGATTTTTGCTGATTTGTCAAATATAATACTTGATGCTATCGCCTCGTCTGAAGCCTCAAGTCGTTGAGAATATTGATATCAGTTTCCAGTATAGTTCAGTATTGCAACAATTATGTTCGCATTCACGAGCGAAATGTAAGCTCTGTGGTGTGATTAGGAAGATAGCAAAGGGTGTACAAAAGTCAAGTTTATCAAAAAGTAGACTGAGTAGGTGCTTCATTCGCATGACATGGAATATTCTGGTAAATGTCACCACATGCTAGTTCTCACCAGAAGGTGTCAAGATCAAGGATGGCCAGTTCTGGATTGGATACTGAAGTGGATATAGTGTCTGTCGACTTAATGATAATGATATGCTCAGCTGGAGATTTATTGTGAGGAACGGTGTACATGTTTTGCTATATACTCGAGGTTCAGACGGCTGTAATGTTTTTGCTACGAGGGGTAAAGGCGAGTTTTAGCATGAGCAAAATTCCAGTCCGTCCGCATCACACGACGGAAAATTACTGAGCAAATAGATACTCATGTGTGAAATTTCATCCGCTGGACGGTGAATGAGCTCAAACTCTGCTCAGTAATTCACCTTTAAGGGAATAATCACGAGTTCAAGCTCATAAATTAGATAGACAATGCCAAGACCACATAGATAGTCGACATTTGCAAGTACTTACATAGGCTCAAAGACTCAAGAGAACTCGCCTTGAACCTGACCCTTTTCCGATTGAGTCACCGAGTAATTGCATATTATTGGCCCAAGTTATTCATCTTCTGCTTATTGTTTCAGTCCAAGCCCGGTGAGGTCACTGAAGCTGTGAAGAACGCCATTGACGTCGGTTACCGACACATTGATGGTGCTTTGGTGTATCAAAATGAGCCGGAGGTCGGAGCAGCTATTCAGGCCAAGATTGCTGAGGGCGTCGTTAAGCGTGAAGATTTGTTCATCACCAGTAAGGTAATTATGCATTGCAAGTCTGAGCAACTCATTGGGACTAGGGGTGACAGAGTAGGATGAAGATTTGTCTTCTTTATATCGTAGTTGTGGAACACCTTCCACAAGCCTGAGTTGGTTGTGCCCAGCATCAAGCAAACTTTGAAAGACTTGGGAACTGACTACTTGGACTTGTACCTGATCCACTGGCCAATGGGCTACAAGGAAGGAGAGACTTTGTTCCCTCAGGACGAAAATAGCAAGACGTTGTACAGTGACGCTGACTACGTTGATACCTGGAAGGGCATGGAAGAATGTGTCAAGCAGGGATTGACCAAGTCTATTGGCCTCTCAAACTTCAGCAAGGCACAAATTGAGCGGATTCTCGCCGTGGCTACCATTCCCCCAGCCATCAACCAGGTTTGTATTACTCTAATGTATAAATTCAAAATAAATGGCAATATTCTATCATGTGGCAGTTACATTTTATACGTTTAATCTTTCGCAGGTTGAATGCCATCCTTACTTGGCTCAGATCAAACTGGTCGAATTCTGCAAATCAAAGGGCATTGTCGTGACTGCCTACAGTCCATTGGGGTCCCCCGACAGGCCATGGGCTAAGCCCGAGGATCCAAAGCTTCTGGATGACCCCAAGCTCATTGAGTTGGGGAAGAAGTACAATAAATCGGCCGCGCAAGTTGTCCTCCGTTGGCAGGTAAGATTACAAGATCATATTTTGTAAAAGTTGTTCACGACTTGCATCTAAAAGCCTTTTTTCTGTAGACCCAACGCGGTGTAATCGTCATTCCAAAGTCCGTGCACAAGCACCGTCTGGAGGAGAACGTTAACATCTTTGACTTCGAACTTTCTAAGGAAGATTTGGATTATGTGTTCAGTTTTGACCGTAACGGCCGTGCTTTGCATCTCCAATGGGTTTCCGACCACCCACACTTCCCTTTCAACGACGAGTATTAAACATGTGCTTCTATCTTCCAAGTTACCATATCAGTCATCTGACAATGAGAACCCTGCGATACAAAACGTTTCTGTTGTTCCGGCCTTCACAACTGTCCCATTACTAAATCTTTAAACCGACTCGGAAAAATTCCATTTGACAGCTTCACTCTAAAACTGTCTGAAATAAATAACTCGGCATGAGGACCGTTTCCAAAAAATGTGTCGCAAGCCTATAGCCATGTTTCCTAGTTAGTCTTCTGTCGAAATATAATTCACACTTAAAATTCTGGTCACCTGTTGGCTATATCGTAATGAACGCATCGAAAAGTTCTATTCACCGTTAGACTGCGGGCTGAATTGATTCTACTACTGGTCTGTTGGACACGGTCATATATCTAGAAAACCTTGAACGCACCTCGAGATACCTTACAGACAGTCGTTCTTATGTGACCTGAGACTAATAAATGCCTCAAGTGTTTACAACTACTGCTAATCAGTCCAACTTTTTTTGCAGGTCCATAGTGTTTGCAACCAGCATTGTTTCATTAAATAGATGCTATGCCTATGTAAGAACCATATTAAATACCATACTACATGCATCTTGGTGTCAGTACAAATCGAGTACCTCATTAATTTCTGTGATAGGGTGACGGAAATCATGGCTTTCATTTGTGAATATCATGACATGAAGAAATGGTTGAAACCGAAATGCAATGTAACACAGTTACAGCGTACAAAATCACTGTAGTTCTGGCTCAGTCAGTACATCTCTTGTACTTTGAATAAAGACCTTAGAGTACCATCTGTATATGAATCTCACTCATACAAAAACCACCCACTGCTATCTATATAATGCATTCTCCAGATAGAATAGCACATCATTGTGCTGGAGATGGAGTGGAATAAAAGCCGCTCAAGGTCATAATGCCCCCGCATACATTACACAACACGTGGATTCGCACATGTTCGGCTCTGCCCCGAGCGTCAGATGAGGAAGGCGGGTGGGTTACCGTGTGTCTGTAGCAAATTGCAAGAGAGAGAATCGCAGCCAGAAAATGTATAAATACCAAAGCCAACTTCTCAGTCAGTTTTGTCGTATCTTTTGCCAAGGACAGTTGCTCCGACGAGGTCACAAGTTGTCAGCAAGTTCTTACCCGGTATTTGTACACGTCAAGTTTTCTAGCGGAAAAATGGCTCCTTCCATCCCAACCGTGAAGCTGAATAACGGCTTGGATATGCCAATCTTTGGTCTCGGAACATGGAAGGTTTGGAATTTATTATTAATTATTATATTAATTGGATTTCTAGCTTTACTCTTTTGTCTATTTTCACTCCGTGTAGCAAAGTGTCCTTGGTGTCAGTGTGGTTACTCATTGCTCTGGTAAGTAGCAGCAATAGTGCGATTAGCGAGCTGTCCGGTATTAATTACATTAAATTAGGAGAGGAGGGTACGTCAAGAAATGACTGACTGTCGGAGAAGTCGTGTATGCAATTAGCCTAATAGAGTTCATACGTGTGCTAATGCCACAATCAATACGTTATATATTACTGGTCGACGGAATTTGAGCAACTCAGTCGTCCATCCACGTCAGGATACCTTCTGCATTAATTGTTTAGTAGGGAATAATTCTGAAGCTTGCTTAGCTCATTGTCAATGTTGAATTTCCAATTAAAGGTGTTCGTTTTTGGGACACTATTGACCTTGGAGAACATGTTCTGTTCTCCCCGGGTATTTCTCGATGTAAGGAGGATCGATCCATGCGGCATTTACTATACGACAGTTCAATTCTGCAAGCACTCAGCCCAGCAGCCACTGCAGTATATAGTTGGTCGAATAAAGCAGGAATGGGAATGGGATACTGGAATCTGGCGTGATTGTCAAGGTTATAGGACCAAGCCTTTTATAGTGTCGAGGATTGGCTCATGGAAAGAGGAGGGGAAGAATATTTGCATGTGCTGCATGTATTTATCCCATGATGAACTGACTGAGAAAAAAAAGTAGATTCTATATGCGGTTTGGGTTTCCTCAGTACATCTACAACACTGATGAGGAGACAGCCCGCAGAGAGCGGTTGCTGGATAATTCAAGTTTACTGAGCAGACTATAATAGAAAGAGCTGAACTTGGCCAGAGAGTCATGGAAATGTTATCTATGCTAATTTATTCAACGTGCTGCAACTGGAAGGTCGCGAGTTTAAACGTGCTTATTTATATCCTTGGAGAGCGTCTTTCCTCGTGATATCCAGCTGTGGATGATTGCAAACCTGCAAAAAGTTTCTAAATTCTGCCTTAACTTGATGGATTATGTCTCTTAGTATGTAATTATTAGAGAAGTTTTCCAATGAATTTAAGTGCTGGGACATATATTTGGATGGAAAGTTTTTTTGGGGAGCTGTGAAGGGATGGGTAGCAATTTTGAGCCCCTAAGTTGCTTGCATAAAATGTATGCTACGAGATGGGCCAAGTTGAGAATTTTTCCAGGCTATGACTTCTGAATAGGATGTGAGTCTTGCTTACGAGAAGGAATGTGATATATGCAAAGGAAAAGGAAATAGTAAAGGCTCTTATGTAACTTGTTTTTTGCAAGCATTCTAGTCAAGGATAAATGGGAGAACTTGAAACGGGAGGGATGAATAGCTTATCTGATAACTGATGATAGCAGTGGTGTAGTGCTCGACACTGGAAAATTTATTCTAATAGTGAGTCTTTTCACAACCTGACTCAAACAAATCAATGGAGAATGGTGACGGTACGGAGAATGTGAGAAGAATTTTGATGATGTGGCTGTTGATTTTGGTGTGTAAACGGATGTGAGTTGGAGGCAAATCATGAACTTGTACTTTCATACCCTTGTTTGTATTGTTTATCGTAAAACATACTTTGCTAGCCTTAGATGGTATTGTTCGTCAAGTAACAAGTGAGAGCCTTGTTGACAAATGTGATATATGTTGATTCTTTACGTTTTTTCTTTTAGTCCAAGCCTGGTGAGGTGACTGAAGCCGTGAAGAACGCCATTGATGTTGGATATCGTCATATTGATGGCGCTTTGGTGTACGAAAACGAGCAAGAAGTTGGTGCTGGAATCAAGGCCAAGATTGATGAAGGCATTGTCAAGCGAGAAGACTTGTGGATCACCAGCAAGGTGAGAATATCAGGTGCAGATGAGTTTTAGCAGAGATATATATGAAACAATTTTTCGGGAATTTCAGTTGTGGGACACATACCATCGTCCTGACTTGGTCAAAGAAGGCATCAAGAAAACTCTCAAAGACTTGGGGATCGAATGCCTTGACCTTTACCTTATCCACTGGCCAATGGCTCTTAAGGAAGGAGGAGGTCTTTTCCCCAAGGATGGTGAGAAGGTGTTGCACAGCGATGTTGATTACGTTGACACCTGGAAGGCCATGGAAGAATTGGTTAAACTTGGCTTGACCAAGTCCATTGGCATTTCCAACTTCAACAAAGCTCAAACTGAGCGTATCCTTGCCAACTGCACCATTCCACCAGCTGTGAATCAAGTGTGTACTTTTTCCTATAGAATCCGAGTATTTCAATTTCAGTATTATTTATTTTTGTACGGTTTTTTGTAGATCGAAGTCAACCCTTATTTGACTCAGAAGAAACTCGTTGACTTCTGCGTTTCCAAAGGTATCGCTGTTACCGGTTACAGTCCCCTTGGATCCGCAGATAGACCAGGTGCCAAGCCAACTGACCCTAAGTTGTTGGACGATTCTAAGCTCGTCGAGCTCGGAAAGAAATACAACAAGTCCTCCGCTCAAGTTGTCCTTCGTTGGCTGGTAAGACTGTGATGGCTTATGTGGAATGATTATGAAAAGGAAGTTCTAAGTTAGAAAATTGATCTCATAGATCCAACGAGGGATTATCGCTATTCCCAAATCTGTCAATAAGAACCGTCTGGCAGAAAACATCAACATCTTCGACTTCGAGCTTTCCAAGGATGATATGGATTACGTGTTCACCTTTGAGCGAAACGGACGTACTTGTGGTGAGGGGTGGTTAGCTGACCACAAGCACTTCCCTTTCAACGACGAATATTAAACTACAGTGAATCAGGTGGATTCAACGGCATAATAAACGTACTGCAAATGGAAACTGGGAAGGGCAAATATTTCAACTGACGACTGATTAGCCAATAAATTTACCATGGCTGATTGTAAAAATGTGACAAATACAGAAGAATATTCAAACTATTTTCAGGCAAATAAAGTCTACAATACACATGTTGTCAACGTTTCAAAATAAAGGCAAAGTTGTTGTTGAAATCGGTTTGTGGTAACTTTTATTCAGTGTGAGAAATGCGACTGATTTGTAGGATAGGAACTTTGTTTTTGTAGAGCTCATGTAGTTCACGTCATGTAGAGTGAAGATGTTGCTAAATGTAGATCGATCCGATTGCTAGACACCGTCGCTGTTCTCTCTAGGAGTCATTCATACGTGCGTTTTGAAACAAACAAGGAAAATTTGGGGAATTGTAGGAAAATACAAAGTTACGGGAAACAGCGGAGTATGATGGCTAATTTTACGTTCTTAATACGATGAAAGGGGTTAAGAAGTAGCCTTCGAAAAGACATGACTCATTGATTAATGCGAAGTTACCACGTTTTCGAGTCTGAGCTGCTCAGCGTAAACAATGTAAAATAAATGCGACGAGACAAGCAAAATATTGCAACCAGGAAGCGTTCAGCGTACGAGACGTGATATAAGAGACATACAATTGGACTTAATATTGTAACAGCCCTCGCAATCCAACGAGGATAGTTATTATTGCTCTACCGTACATATTAGTTAATTAAAATTAAAGTTAACAAAATAAAATATATTCCTTGATTGATCTCTGCTGGGTGGATTAAGTTAGCCTGCAGCTTCTGTGAGACATTGTCAGAATCCCCGAGCGACAACATCTGTGCTCATCTTGCGAAAATTCTGACTCAGCTAGAGGTAGACCTCGTGCTTCCTGTTTACTTTAGCTGCTGGGCTATGTTCTTGTTGGATTTGCATTTACTCATCATGCACTTACTCATCATCATCCTCATCGCTCCTGAGAGAAATCAAAATTCAGTGTCATTTCTGAAAACATGTTATATAATTATTCTCATGGGCGTCAAATGTTATCCTTTGTCTATTAAAAGAACTTCCTCGTAGTTTATAAGTGAACACGTGGATGAAGTTTTTCAGTCATTTCAAGTCACAGGGCTGTGGTACATGATTTAGTTACTATAGCATTGTCATGGTGTAGTGCGACGTCTGCTACTTTTTAGTACCAAATGCGACAAAGATGAAGGAAAGCCTAAAGAGAGTAACAAAACAACAGAAACAGACAGCACCAACGGGTGCCATTTTGAGTCAATCACCGCCGTCTGAATTATTAGTTTACTGCATCTGCAGTAACAACAGATTACGAGCTTCACCATCTAAAAAAGTGTTGCATCTTACTGCAGGGCAGGGTACTTACTACTTACTTAAAGAGGTAATAACTGAAATAAAGCAAGTAAGCAGTAAGAAAATGCAATTCAGATTAACATGTTGCGCATTTATCGTCATATTTTTTGTTCATATTCGCAAAAGTCGTGAACACCTCCAAACTTCGTACGTCACATTTCATGATGCATTTAAAGAAAACATAAGAAAGAGAGAGAGCGAGAGAGAAATTGGCAATCACTCAAAATGATAATCAAAACAAAATGAGTCTAATTGCAACGTTTAGCCAAACGGACATCACAATTACTACACGAAGTACTGACAACAACAGCTGATGCCAACAGAGTAAATTTTACCGAACGTCAAGTACCAAACTTATACGTACCAACAGAAATTACAAGCTTTTACTGGTCAGACTCTTCTGTACGCCTGCTATTGGTTAAGTACAAAGCAGTAAGAACCAACAAAGTCCAGAACAGAACGAGGAAAGAGCGAAACAGCATAAATGCAAAAATTGGGATGAGAGCAACGTAGAAGAAGGGCGGAATAGTCAGACTGCAAAACAAAAAAAAATACAAGAATTTCAAAGTCTGTTAATATGTGCAGTCAGCTGAACAGAACTATATGCTCCTCTAATTTCCGCTCTGTAAGAGGATGAAACTGAAAAGTTCAATTACTATAATTACATAAGATGAGATGCAGTTTCAAAGGATGCTGAATATTGCCCAGGCAAACACATGGCAACATGGCCGATCTGTCACTTCTCAATGACAAGAAAATGTCAACACGCACTAGATTGAGGATGATTTTTAAATTTTATGGTCAGTTCAAAGTCACAAACAGTAAAATTACCGTGAGTTAGTTTGATTGAGAAAGTTGTCATGGGTTATCATTCACAAACTAAACGCTAGGTGGTTTTGAAAATTTTACAAATGGAATGCCTGTTTATGTAATTTAAAAATATCTGGCGATACTCTATACGCTCGAAGCTAGTTAAATTGCGAGTAGCAGCTAGTAGGTATTGTTGAGCTAGCACCATAACTGTGAGGAGTGTCTCATTAGCCTTTTAGGTCACCAGGACTGGGCGAATTATAAGGGACTGTCTTTGACAAATGATCAGTAAAGGGACAGACAAAACGAAGGATGGTTGAACGTACCACTTTTGGTGACTTGGTGGAAGACCATGAGAAAGCTAAGTACTCAGTGTTGCAGTTACTGGATCTTGCCCGAGGGCAAAAGGCAACAGACACTGTGGTCCTTCAGAAAGTTACGCATGGAATCGAAGCATTTAATAATTGTTTCTTTGTTTGTCTTCGTCTAAAGTGAACACACGTGAAACAGGGTTTTAGTCCATCAAAAAAGTCAAAAACGTCATGACAAGCTAAAGTCGAGCAAAGAGGTCGTTTTCTGAAGTTTCCATGCAAAACAATCGCAATGTATATTTCTAAACATTGTTGTGGCTACTGTAGTGCGTGTGTGGATGAAATAATACTGCTGTTTGTCTTATGGCCATGTGTATCATGGGATACCCGTCCCATTTATGAGCCTTCAACTAATGTACAAACTGTGTTCTCGTCTTTACAGTCAATTATGTAGGGGACTTAATGCGAAAAAGATTGATATGTCCAGTAACTTACTCTCCAGACCCCGACGTATCCCCAGTGGAGGGCGCTGTTTCGCTGGTACAGCTCTGACTAGTAGCAGACGTGGAGATAGAGTGGGACACCGGGGCATCTTCTGGACCTTGGGTTAAGTCAGAAGTTAATTTCTCTATAGAACCCTGTAAATGCGCTACTTCTTTACGTAGTCCATCGATTCCGTTGTCCACAGCTTTGGATGAGCTCGAACTATACTCCTCAGATTCCTCAGACTCTTCAGTCTCCTCTTCCTCTTCGGATGAGTCCGAGCCAGAATCCGGTTTCTAAAAAAAAATACACGATTTACTTGAATTTACTAACAGTCTAAAAATTTATAATGGGAGCTTAAATGGACAAAGTAAGTAATCGCCAGGCACTAAACTTACTTTGTTATTAATCGGCACCACTTTGATGCTCTGAACTTCAACAGGTATGCCTACACAAGATGGAGGAGGTTGTACTGGTTCTTTGCTTTGGCTTTGCTGTTGTTGTTGCTGCTGATGGCTCTTAATTGCCTCTTGTAGCTGTCGTTCGAGCTCGCTTATTCGATTTAGCGCTTCCTCGTGTACTTCTTTCAATTCGTCTGCATGTGAATAACCAATTTTCTTCAGTGACTTCCGCAAATAATGCTATAACTTATCCAATGCAGAGGTGCTTTGGAGACTGTAGTTGTTTTTATCAGTGCTGACATAGATTATGAACATTTCTCACCGATTGCCTTCTCGTGGGACTCGTTGAGTTTCTCAATTTGTTCCATGTGGGCACTCGTCAATTTGTCCAATTTTCTCCTCATCTCCCAGCCATCTCGATCTGCCTGGGTGGTGATTTTTTCCACTTCCCTATGGTAGTGTTTCTCTTTTTCCGTAATGGTGTCATTCAACTTGGAAACCTGTAGGGTACAAGGAGGAATAGAGTTGCTGTTTGAAATTATAGTCAAAACAGTCATATTTTGTAGAGGATTACATCTTGCATCAATTGCTCCCTCTGACGCTCCCACGCATGTTTGGCTGCAGAGAGGTCCTGATCTTTCTGTATCTTCATTGTCTCAACTGCCAGATGCTTCTCCTCTGCATGAAGTTTGCCGAGGTCCTCCTTCAGCCTTGCACATTCCGCTCGACAGCGGTCCTCCCACTGCATTTATTACAACATGTTTGTAAGTAACAAATATTATTAATACGTTGTCTCAACGGTAAAACAGTTGTTGCATTCATCAAGGGCACTTGCAAGGAATATAACTTAATTAGCATGAGGGAAGAGATGGTTTGAGTAATCATGGGGGACAATCCAAAGAAATGAGATGGGAGCGGGGGTGGAACTTTGCAAGAATGTCATTCCGATAGGAACTCATGTGACGGAATTAAAGCGATGTTTGATTTTGTATTGCATGTGTCCGTGTGCTTGTTCAATGTGGAAAGTTTGAGGAAATTACCAGGGCATTGAGTTCATTCTTTTGTTTGTCTAACTTTGACTGGAGGTTCTCTTCATGAGCGTCAAATTTCCGTTGATTCGAGGCCTGGATCACTTGTGAATGTGCTTTCTCCTTCTCAAGGTTAACCCTGAGTGTGCGGATTTCATCTTGGAGTAGTTTATCGTTCAGTTTCAAATGCTCCAGCTGCCTGGCTGCAGCACGTAGGGCCTTCTGTTGTTCGTGTACCACCCCTCGCAGCTGTACAACCTCGGCTTCGTAAGACTTAAGGTGGATCACCTGTGTGTCATATGTTGGAAATGTCCACACTGTTATTTGTTCTTACTGCTTATACAAACACATGAAGAGCAGCATTTGTACCACTGGCAACTACTTCGCCTGCGCAAAGACTTGATCTAAACACTGATGAAGCGAAAACAAATTATATTCGTGTACAAATTAATCTGCACGCCGAAAGTGGCATCTACGCAGACTATAACGTTTTTATTACATCGATAAACTGCCATTGTTTTATGTGGTAATTTGTGGCATTATAAAACAGCATGCAAAAGCGGGAACATATGCATGGTCACACCTACGATGGTTGGGTCTTCCCGCACAGTTGACGTCAATGTGTACAAGGCGGCGAAAAATAACGGAGTTTCCGTCTATTTTAGTCTCACGTACTAATCCATTCAATTGGAACGAAAATCCGTCGAGTTGTCATTCGCAAAAGCAAAGTCAAAAATAACAGGTTACTGCACAATCAACTCCTACTTTCTCTAACACCGCCATGCATGAACATCGTTTATTATGAGGTGGCAGTTGCTTCATCTGTATTTAAGCATCGTCACGACATAACTTAATCGCCAGGTCAAACTGGGCATTATCATTACCTCTCTCATCTGCTCTTCGACTTGCCGTCGGTCTTGTCGTAGTTGTTCCCTCTCTGCTCCGATTTCGGTTACTTCTAGCAGACGTGCCTCCTTCAGTTTTTCTTCCACCTAAAAGATTCATGAGAATGTGAGAGGAGTATTAACCGAGCTTCAAGGAACTATACAGTAGTTCCCAAGATCCTTGTGAGTACTGAACACATGAGATATAATTGAAACTTGCAGCATGGACAACGAGCTTGTTTTGTATTTTTTGCATCATTTACCATGTGTTGGCTGTCAAAAGCCGAAATAAATTAGCTTTACACTAGCTGAGAAAAAATGGAGAATGCATTTGTGCATTGCAATGAATTCCGCAAGTTTTGATGAAGCTGGAGTGCAAGTGATAGGCAAACGAGGAGAAAAAGGAGTAGTGCAAGGCTCATTTTATGAACCTTGTAGTATAGTGGTAGTTCTGCAGTGCTCGTGTGCATGTAAGTTAGAATTTCATTGGCTGAAAATAGCAAATGCTTCATCCAAAAAACCATTCATTGTTAATGTCACCAAGGCATGAATAATAAGTCAATGGTAGCTATAATAATCATTGATAAATGGGATCATATGATATCTAAAGACGTCAGTGCTAAATCACCACTAAAAGCTGGTAGAATTTGAAACAATTCGGCCAAGCAAAGGACAACTGAAGAACTTCATGAGAATGACGAGATTCTTTACCTGTCGATCTTTCTCTTGTAACTTCTTCTTACATGATTGCTCAATCTGTCGTAATTTCCACTCAAAATCTTCCATCAATTGCTGTTCTTGAGATGCGTTGGTTGTTCGAAGTTCTTCGAAGTCCCTTTCGAATTTGTTCTGGATTTTAATCTTAGCTTCGATGGCATCATCCAATGCGTTTTGCATGGCTCTTAGCTCTTCCTCTCGCTCACTCTCAAACGAATCCCTCTCCTCTTGTAGTTTATCCCGATCAACCTCAGTGTCCCTCAGTTTCTCCTCTAAATCCTTAACTTTAGCTTGTAAGTCTGTAGCAGTCTTATCACTCTTCTGGGTTGTGGTTTCCACATTTTTTAATTGTTCTACCAAAATATAAATGCAATCTCATTGGTTATCGGGTAACACATTTTGTGCAACGTGCTCATATATTTTCGCGTTCGCCATCATCAACCTCTTCTTACCCCTTCAGACATGAAGGAGAAGTCGATGAAAGGGGCTCTTTTCCTTATCATCAAAACAAACAGAAGATTGATGAAAAAACATAGAACCATTTACTACGACCCGCGTGGGTATCTTAATTCCAATCAGATGGTCCTGATTTTCTTATCCCACGGACTCATGGTCTTACGTCTTTTCGTATACTCGTACATCAAATCCCTCCTGGCGACTTGCCCAATATTCACTCTACTCATTTGCACAACAAATTCAATTGCAACGGATGACTTGACTCAGTCTCCGTGGACGTCAGAATTCTGTTAAACTCGCTCCTACGGTCCGTGTAAATCAATAAGCCTGAACATATTGACGCTGCCTTGAACGCTCTTTAAAAAATTTGGCAGCCTTGGATTTATTCCTGGGCTTTGAAATACATGCCATGTAATGTGAAATAAAAACAACACTTTTGCGGGGAACCGTGGGGTTATTATCGAGCATCATAAAATATCCAAAAGTTTTGACATAGTGCAGTCATACCATAATAATGGAGTGTATCAACAGCAATGACGTGCAGAGGTTGAAAGAGTGCCATACAATATGTAACAATTTCTTGCACTGTGTTTACAGGCAGAGTCGTTAATCGGGATGACTGATAATTGTACGTAAATACAAAGGGGGAGGGCGACACACAAATAACACTCTTGAATTGATGCAAGTAAAGGCTATCTCACCTGTTTTCTTAAGTAATTCCTCGGTTAATTCCTGGCTCTTCTGGCGTAATACTTCCACTTCTGCTTCTAGTTTGGATATTTTTTCTAATGCAGATTCGTTTTCTACGGTGAGTACCAAGATCTGTGTCGTCAAACCTAATAAAAAGAAATGGACATCGTAAGCATGTTTAGCGAGTCGATTTTTGACTAAGCCGCACGCGCTCATTATTCGGCCGGAACAAACAACAACATCCTACGTGTCTTCGTCTTTACCTCGCCTTCTTCATTGGAGGCTTGGTAGGAGGTCTATGGAGTTCTTACTAAATCAGGTCTTCATGCCACAGAAGACTGATTGATGTGAAAGTCTCTTATGCTTCATCATCATCATCATGAACTTTCACTATGGCCTTTGCGAATGGAGGTATGTGTAAAGACGATGATTGGCAGCCTTTCCATCACCTCCGTCCAAAGCCGCATAGATAATAGGAGTAACGAATAAAAGAGGCGCGTTCCAACATGTAAAGTTTGGACGGGAACCAGGAGGTGTGTTGAACTACACCGATATTTTAATGATGCGTGATCTGGCAAGTTTTATCGTACATCAACTACAAGGAGAATACATCTCTCAAGACAAAGATTATCTGGCTCACCTTCCATCTCGACGACTTTGTTGTCTCGATCCACAGTGAGCATGTTGATGTCTGCTTGAAGTATACTAATTTCAGTTTCTTTAGCCAAAAGCTTAGACCGCACTTCTTCCAGCTGAGCCAGAGTCTTTCGTTCCAACTCTGAGGCATCTCTCCTGTTCAAATAGACAAACAATTTGGTTACCACATGTTCACTGAATGCGTTCACTCTTAACTCATTAAATTTCAGCACGCTAATTGCGATTAATTATCTATCCCCCTCCCACTGTAAACTTTCAGGTCTCCAATTGCAATAACATCATTGCAAGCTTGTTTTTACAAATTTTAAGCATAACTATTATGACAAATGGTGCAAGTGGATTGCTAGAGTACTCAGATTAGCACTTAATCGATAAGGAAATATGATGCACCAAAGGAGATGTTCCAACTGGCTATGGCTGGCATGAGGACCGGCATGCTACAATTCACTTCATCATGCAGCCAACCATAACCCATTTGAGCTACTCCCAGGTTGATGTGATGAAAGGCACCTGTTCATGGTAAAACCCAACTACTTTGGCATTATGAATACACATTCAGAACTGACAGGATTATAGCAGACAAGTACAGCCCAGTAATGGTAAAAATAGTGGGGAAGTTTCTCCGTAGCTACACACAGAATTCAATAACCTAATCGATAGCATAAAAGGGCAAGAAATTGTAAAGGATATGTACTCTCTCTGAAATTTGAGGCTGAGTTCACTTTTAGTCGGAGACGATGACAGCCGGACAAGCTTGTTGCTGCCTGCAATGCTGACATTTGAGGGGATACGACGATTGGCTAGAGGGATTTCGCTCGTGGGACCTTTTTTTAAACTGTGATTTTCACTGGAGACAACTGAGCTTATCTTGGGCTCTCCACTGCAACCATCCCCATCCTCTTCAGTCGTGTCCTCGTCATGAAACGGTATGTCCTCATGCGAGTTGAAAGCACTCTGAATGTCACTGTCATCGTAATGATTATTATTGCTGGGCAATGAGCTGGTAGAATGAGATGTTTTGAGATCAGAACTTTCGGAATCTGTTGTGCTTGACAACAAGAAATCCCCTGATGAACTTGAGTCTGAATTGCTATTATTTTGGGAGCCGAGTGTACTCACTCCTTCACCAGCACCGTTACTACTTTCCTTACCACCCTTGGATTTCTTGATACCCCCACTGGACTTGCCATTGTTGTCCTTATCAAAACTCTTACTCTTCTTGTTAAAGAAGAAGCCGAACATCTTGGCACACTGTATTATATATAAGCAGTCCAGACGAGTATCAAAGTCCTACTGAACTCATGTGTGTGTAAACGAGCGTGAGGGTCCTAGAAGAATGCTCCTACTTCGTCCTCTCTTTGTCACTCTTTGGCGGAGAGTGAGGAGGGATATATATGAGAGATTTTCCCAAATGCTCAGAATCGCGGTGAAAAGAGCAATAATTCTTTCGTGTGGGTGCCGCGTCTTCTCCGCTTGTCTGTACTCTCTTCTCAGCTGATGACGACTTTAAGCAAGGGCAATAACGCAGCTTAGTCATTCACGCCGTTATACTGCAAGCTAAACGATAAACTTGTGTTGGCACACACGTTGTAGCACAGTTGTTTCTCTGCTATCAGCTTGCAGCCATAATGTAATAAGACTCATCTTGTTGCAGTTTTACTGCCACTGGTCGTTACTTCGTATCCAATCCACTTTCTGCTGTCCGATTCTTTTCATCTGCTCCACGATGGAACGGAGATTATTAAAGTTTGCAGCTGCTCCAGTCTTAGCTATGCTTTCTCCTTCCACATGTTTTTGTCAAAATTCAATGCACTTCAAAGGTGGGGCTGTATTCACTTGCAGAGGATACAGATATTATAATCAATCAGGGAGCTGGACGTGTAGTGTAACCATTGTATTTTGCCACACATGGGATTTGTGCCCTCGGAATCCATTGCACGGAGTGCTAGAATATATTTCAAGTCGTTTTGTTTATCGAGATGTAGTTCGCAAGGTTAAAATCGAGTGTGCAAATACTTTCACTAGTAACTTTTCTTCATAATTTGGGGGATTCCTGGGAGGAGCTCCAGTGAAATGCAAATTACTAACTTTTGCAATAATATGAAATGGCCTAGACGGAGAGGTGTGTAAGGTTGTTGGGTGACGAGTATAGAAATATTGTGCTCGTCGCACCACCGCTGTCTTCAGTAGGATCTGGCTTATTAACGAAGCACGTTGTTGCTCATTCCAGCCGCTGGCGAAAGAAGCTTGAAGCCAGTGAGGGAGTCAGAGATGGTAGAGGCGAGGAAGTATACCGCTGCCACTGGTTAATCCACCATAGGGAAAACTGATGCAGGAGGAGTACTAGTACTAGGAGTCGTTCATAGAATTCAGTAGCTTCCTCCGCATTGCGTAGGCTAATATCCTGCATCCTTGATAAATCCACCGGGTTATTAATGCAAAAAATACTTCTTCTGACAGGGACCAGGGACACTCAATGACTCTGAGGCGAACAACACACTTCAACTTGACTGCCGTCTACTCCAGAACCGTCAAGTTTACGGAATATAATAATAATGGAGATGAGGATGACATCAGGACTGAACTAAATATCCACAGCTATACGAAGGAGTATATACTTGAGATAACCTTCGCTGGAAAGGTAAACGCGTGTACACATGCATTCATTATGCTCAACCCGTCTCCCATCCATGCAGTCTTGAGACACCCGCATCTGTGCCAACTGTAGAAGAACACGAGACACATGACTTAAACCTTGCATATTATAAAATACCATCCCTCACTACTGCAAACTAGGAAGGTATAATGGTCCGATGAGAAGAAAAAAAGAAAGATATATCTGTGTGCCAAAATCCAAGTGAAGTGAAATACCTCCCCGCTAGCTTGCAACCGTCTGTAGCTGTAGCTACTTAAACTTCTCACTACCTTTTTCAAATGGAATATAATGAACACTTCCTAGTCACTTAAGTGAAGGAATCACATGTGAAAAATCATGAATGAGAGTCAGAGTATTTGCGTTACATTACATGCGCTTTCCTCAAGCGCTGCTCGGATGCGATGCATGAAGGCTAAAAATAACCATGTTTCACTCTATTATCACTTTGGCAGTCCCACAAGCGGAACTGTATTATTATTCCAAATTGCATATGCGGCAAGTGCCCCTGCCGCAGAGTCCTCAACTATGAGGAATGGAGCTACATGCATTTACTCTACTTTCCCGAGTATTACGAAACTTGTAATACCGGAAATGAATACAAGCTATCGTTTGTGATTCAACAAGATATTTCCAATGAAAATCTGACAAACTATTAGGGAGTGGGTGTAGTCAGAGATAGCCTACATGCGTGTCTTATTACTAGCAACGAGTCCACTCATCGTTGTGAATACGGAGCAGTAAAAAACTTCTTCCCACCTTCCTATTCTCACTCACTCTTCAAAAATAAATCTATGTATACATATTTACCCTCGTTTAGCCTCATATCTATCTTGACAGTGCGTGTGCTATCTTGTAGGAGTGAGTATACCGCAGCTTGTCCGCTTGGCATGTGTTAATTTCTCGCCATTTTTCCACCATTCTCAACACCATTTCCAGTTTTACTCTTCATTTGACCACCAAGATAAAGAAAGAAGTCTATCAATCTCCCAATCTCCGCACGAGATAAATTAAGCAGATTGAAATTTAGATTGTTATGGTTGAATGTGCTTACAAATGGGAAGTACGCAATCTTCCACGTGGACTGTGACGGTGCCGGATTCATAGTTGATTTGATATTGGAACAGAGCCAACCTAACCTGATAATAAATTCACTGCAATGCCTCACACATCTCATTGACCTTCCGCCGTGGCACTTCAGTATTAAATGACGTATACAGATGTGCATGTAGTTGTCACAGTAACTTCAGTTAGCGAAGAGGAGGATAATACAAGGTGACGCGGAAAGAGATCAGCTCGAAACAATCAGACTCGTTGTGACCCACAGATCCAATGGTCTGTGCGATTTTGAGCAAGAACGATGGGTTGAGTATTTTTAGGAGAGTTGGCTTTTTCGTGATGACAGACGAGAGCCTGTCAGAAACAGCCATCAATATTCCTTGGCATGACTGAAGGTGCCGAAGAGCTAATAATTTTCCATTGTAAACCTGTGTGACTGGGTTTTTAAAGCTTCGGTTTGGTGTGAATGCACGCTCCAGTTGGCAATGGACTGTCCCGGAAATTGAAAGAGCAATTAGAAATGAAAGCATGATGGTGCGAGCGTAATGGAATAGTGCGGACTTTCCCTTGCACTAATACAGTACTTGATCCCAAAGGTGACGCACATAACAAGCTAACGTGAGTTTTTCTATACACTATCCTAGCAGTAGCACTCATGCTCAGCCTCAGGATGGTAGAGAAAACAAGTGAAGAAACCACTTACCAGTTTTGAATAAACTGAGAGACCCACGTAGAATCCACATTTCCATTTGTTCCTCCGATTTCCGTCTGCTGCTGAAGTTTTTTCACAAGCTCTTCCATGCTGAACACTTTATGTACACCGTCTGCGTAACGTGCCTACTTTATTCTCTCTCGCAATGTCATTCCGCTTCCTTAGGCCTCTCCATAAAATTCACTCCATTTTATTCGTCAACTCGACACAGAACAGGGAAAAAACTTGTACAAAAAGAACGGGAAGAAAGACAAAGAATGCACTTGCAGCTTGGCTCCGGCTGAAGCCAAGCTGATGCTGTATGTAGACTAAAAGAGAACCAATTAATATTTCACTTGCACGTCTGCGTCGTTATGACCCAGTTTACTTATTCAGCTGTAAGAAACCACTGGAAAGTCACCACAACCCTTCACTATGCTCCTCTGCACAGAAAATCAATCAATTACTGTATTTGTTTTATTTTTCAAAACTCTGCATCTACACCACTCGGGATTTTTTTGTATAGAGCTGTAGTGCAGATTAATGTAACTGTCAGGAGGAATGGAGCAAAAACCAAGAGTTTATTTTCCTACATGCACCTTGAGAAATGCGCCCAGTGGGACAGGCAAAGAGCAACTGGTATATTAAAGAGTGGCAAGGGAAGATCAGTTCTATTTGTCAGCTTCCTTCCGCCAACTTCTATGAGAGTGGAGTGGGCAGAGGACAGAGATGGTCTGATTTACATCGGGCAACTTTAGTCGACACAAGAAACTTGGGAAATCTGCGTGTGCGGCTTGTGAGTTCCTTCTTGTTGTTGTTGTGTCTCCGTCGTCGTCGTTTGACAATGAACGTCTCTACGTGGTTGTAAGTACAATGCAGTCAACATGGGCAAATTGTGAAATTTTGGATGGGTCCCAATAATAGCACAATGCTCACTGTAAAAGTCGTGATGGGGAAAACTCCTGCCACAAACATTCTGATGATGATCATGGTGTCAAGACGACGAGGTTGTGAGACTACTTGCCAGCATCATCTGTTCTTTACTTTCTAATAATATGACACACCGATGCTGATGTTGAGTTCTCCACTAGTGAAATTTTAGAAAATTAAAACAAAAAATAATCCCTGTCACGCTGCATTTATCCCACGACAAACAGTGGGTGCTGGTAGTCTATTGGCCTCTTGAGGTGGACGAACTTGGACTATCAACCGCTAAATTGAGAAAAAGTATGAATATCCAAGGGTTGTGAGACAGAAAGAGATAGAAGCTTTAGCAACAGACACCAGAAGTGTACTGAGTTTCCAGAATCTCTTTCAAATGAGCATCAGCAACTTTTTAACTTCAAGTCTCCGGCGTATGGGCAATTACAGGGTAAAAAGCGGGAACAAATCCTATGTCAAGTAAATGTGAAAGAAAAATAAACCGGAAAAATCGCTTCCTTCATGCTTTCCTATCACCATCATCATTTTCGTCGTTATCCGTGTATACGAAATGTGCTCGTGGCTATACTTACCCGCATGGGTGTGTGTGCAATGAGAAAAAATCAAGGCGAACTTGAATCTTTAACTAATTTTAGACCCCGTAAGCAATAGCGTCAGTAGTCTCAGAAATGGTTTACATTTCCATGAATACTTACACTCAACACGGCATACGGCAAATTATGGCAACGAGATCCCTCTCTCTCTCTTTCCACGTCTTTTCTTTCTCACGTATTACTATATTCAGCTGCTGTGTGGGGATCTAAACAAAGTTACTTGGGAAAACGACGACCCATGTTGTCGGCTTCAGCTCCTCCATGTGTGTGCAATAATGGCCTATGCCTCTGGCTCCAACTTCCATTTTACTAATCTCGATTGCATGACATGATGGAGACAGAAGAGCAGGAGGTGTGCCCCTGCAGGGGCGCCTCACAGAAGCTGTGTTTTTTTTTATTCATCTGTCCATTGACATATTTACTTTAGTATATTTTTCGCTCATCTTTGGGCTCATTGCTGAATCTACAGAGTTAACATTAGTGGAGCTTGTAACCCTTCAATTGGTTCCCTAGTGTAGTGAGATATGTAGTCTTTTACTCCCACAGTGGGTTTGTCTCGCTCAGTGAGATGTTTACTGGGATTATGCCGCTCAAAGCAACTCGTTTTTTCGGGCATATATGCTTTACAAATTATGACTCTCTCTTGTGTCAGACATGTGGCATGGCCTGCAGTAGTGCAAGGGAGCTAGGCTCAATTGAATTGCACACATCAGGTCACGAGTGCTGAAATAATGACACTTAATTTCATAAAATATTATTACTATGAAACGGTTATGCAGTTTGGCTGTTAAATTCAAAAAAATTCAAGGTTTTTCTTTGCATTGAGGTGCAAGGTCACACGCTACAGGATGAACCATCAAGACAGTACTCTCTTTCTCTCTCTCGTCGGCTTCATCATTTCTCGTTTTATTACAGCGCCAACACCTACTCTTTGAGTATCCGTGTGACTAGAGACATGTACGTACGTCAGCAAGATCCTAGACATATGATTCAGAAAGAATTCTCTTATGGTTTCATTTAATCACAATAAATTTAGCTCTTGCTGCAAAGGAGCCTTTGCTTGCGTGCACTACTGGTGATTCGCTCATGTGGGATGAAGAGGAAAACGTAGCATGGATTAATGAACGAGCTAAGCCTCACGAATCCTGTCACACTTTAATTTAAACGGAGTCACAAAGTTTTCAAGGTGGGGGAGAGCTAGAAAAAGATGAATGGAGTCTTCAAGGAATACACGGGTCCGATTTGAGCATTTGTGGGCGAGACGAGAGACAGCGAAGAAGCGAGGATCAATTAGCTTTACGTTATGGGTTATCATTTGAATGTTATAGGCATACAAATCAATGTGTAGGATTAGCTTTTATAAAAAATCTCCATAGTACCATCTTTTATCTCTTTCAACTCTTTCTTTTTTATATCTTCATAGATCCTAATTTTAACTTATGCGATCATAACCAGCATGGGGATTCCCTTGAATATTACCACATTGACAAGGTCACAGAAAAATTGTCAATATCATCATTACACGCTATAGGCTATTACAAACCGCATTATAAATCATAACTTGTCGCTAGTTACAATGTGTTTTTGCGCTTCGGTTGCAAGGATATTGCCTTGGGAATAGTCACGATGTGAACATTTACAGCGCCTCTAGTGGGAAGTCAGTCATTCGATCAACGATACTAACGTCTCCATGGTGAAATTCCAATAAAAATAATTGGTTACAGTTACATTTAGGTGAAAAATTGTGTACAAATCTGATCACAGCTGATAGGTTTGTCCGCATACAACATCATTCTTTAGAGCTAAGGACACTCTTGCACAAAATATAAGAATATTGAATGCAAAATCTCAACCTTAAGCACATTATTAATCAGCTTCAGAGCGTTGTGAGTTGATTACGGAGTTCAAACGACAGTTGCATAATACTGGACAGGGGGCAGCATAAAGCGATGGATCCTTGCTGGAGTTTAAGAATCTTGGAATGCGGAATTTTCGTATGAAATCTTGTCCCGCTGATTCTCATGATTTTTGCCGTTCATACCAGGACCCTTTAGCTCAAACGAGGATGCTCCTGTCATTTCGATCTCTCCCTTGGAGAAGTGTCCCTGAAGGCTTCTGTTAATCTTAACAATCAATGGATGAATGTAAGGCTCCAAATCCTTCGTCAATCGCGTCGGTCCTGAGCGAAGCAACCACAGAGTTTTAACAATTAGTAACTGCCATGTTAAATAATAACATGCAAAAATGTTGGCCCGGTAAAACGAATACCTGTAAGAAGACTGACGATACAGCCAACGACGATTGTCACAGTGCAGCCAACCATCGGGTACAAAACGTGCGAAAGAGTGTATATCTTTGCTGGCCAGTCCCTGGGAAAAACACGGAATTTCCAGCTTTAAAACAAGTGTGAGTTGTTGACATGGAATTCATCATGATAATTAGCATTACAAGTCGTCCGGGGTCACAGAACGCATCATTTCTTGTCTTGCAAGTGCTTCCGTCATATTGATACGGTCCAGAATGGTCACGTTGCATTTATCGATGCCAAAATCCAGTGTCTGCGGCGCCTTCTTGTACACAAGGCCTCCAATGGCAATCCAAAAAGTACATACGTGTGCAAGGAGCATGCCAACGATGGCGCCCTGCAATTTCATAGCACAGTTAGCAAAGCCATTAATAGCAAAATCTCTTCATCACTTTCATCAGCTACTCTTCTTACCTTCTTGTTAATGAAAGGAATCAATACTCCGCACAAGAAAATGCCCAGCAATGGACCTGCCACTGCTCCATTGACAACAAGGGCAGCTGTCAAAACTCCTCCAAGTTTGCTGGCCACGAAACCCATGGCAATCGTGAGAACTCCGTACAAGAATCCTGTCAAGCAAACAAACGTACTCATTCTTCACATTTGTAATGGCAGGAAAACCTCCAGGCTATCTTGTGTATTATGAGATTATTCCCGGAGGGGAACTTGAGAAAAGCTGTTCAAGTTCATGCATGATAGTTTCTCATGCGCAAAAGCACTGGTGAATTTCGAAGAGTTTTTGCGGAGGCCTTTTCCACGTTAAATTTTCAGATGGCTCCTTTGCACGCCAAGCTCATTAAAATCAACTCTCTTCGTATGCAACATGGTTCTCTCTTACACATAAACCCCCCGTAACTTCTAGCCGTTGCGTGAAGATACTCAGTCAAGCTTCCCACCCCGTGCGTTAATTAATTCAAAACACGCCATCTTGACATGTACTCCATTTAAATATATCAAGAACCCACACAGAGATAACGAAGAGGTTCGTTTTTGCACGTGGCCGACTCTGCTATTACTGAAAAGCGCATTGTGTGCAGACAAACTGTAGAGCGCATAAATGCTCTCAGCTGTATCGGTCGAAGATGACACAGAGATTCGTCTCAAGTGTGTCGTGTGCGTTAAATCTATATTAAGAACTAAGAGATATGATGTTCGTAACTAACCGATTACTTTCGTCACGAGTCCTTGCCGCCCTTCGGACATGTCTCGGAATATGGGAATCCCTTTCAAGAAGTCCTGTCAAACAATAAAACGCCGAGATTTCAATTAACTAAATATTTTGACCTTCAAATAATAACCAATTTGTCAAACTGCCATAACTATTTATGTGGGGGCTATTTTTCACTCATAACTAATTGCCCTGCCACATCATCACAGGTTAAGAGTTGAAACATCTTACAGCAACAAACTATACAAAATGAAGCTCCAACACATCAATGGACACATGAGTCCATTATGCAAGAAAGAAATACATATCGACCAGCCTTGACTTTGGAAAAAATATTAGAAACTTTGTATAGCTCACCTCCCAAGTACATGCCGCAAGTGAATTAACTCCAGAGGATATTGTACTGGAAAATAAAATAAAAATAAATAAATCAGCTTCATCATCAGTAGACAACAAAACATTGCTCTTCCCACAGATGAGTACACAATTGCATGTAGGCATGCTATACAACTAAAATGCTGTACATCATCAAAAAAAAAAGAAGAACAGAGAGTAGTTTGACGATATTTTCATTCAATCCATGCATTGTGCATCACGCCAATTATTCATCTCAATCCTGTCCTACTGATGTCTGCCGTTGCTATAGTAGTCCATGCACAAGGCTACAAGCTTTAAAATGCCGTTGCCATCACAATACATAGTTCAACGTCATCAACACTAATAAATGTACGAAAACATCTTTTTATCTCCATAATTAAGCATTACGTTTTGTTTCTCACAGTAATAAAAATGACAGGTGTGGCCCGAGATGCCACAGTCTATGTGATTCGTCCTCCTTCGACATCAATCAATAGACTAAATAACAGCAGCTATGGCAAATAAACTCTAAGGGATAAGATAGCATCATCGTCGTCAGACAAAATATTCAAGGGCAGTGGATATGCCAGTCATTGTGTCATGGTGTGAAATCAAGCTAAACTCCCTGTCTACACGCCACAACTCAATTTACAAAGTGCTTGTCACACTTTTAAATTCATTCAATATAACTTTGATAAAAAAATAGAATCCAAATTTTCCACCAATTAACCAAGTTCAAGGGTAAAAAATCTCCTGTTCACATCATAATATGCGCGGATAAAAACTGCAAACTGTTAAGCTCACGAACAGCAGTCCTGCCTCATCAAAATTCTTTGAGCTTTTTCAATAACTAACCAACACACCTAGCACGTGACCAAACTGTCACACAGTCGAGTACAACTTATGACAGCAAAATAAAAAACGTTTGCGGAAGTTTGTTAATGCATCCTGAGACTTGTTTGGTTACCTCAGTGATCCTGAGAAAAGGCACGCGATGAACAGACCCATCAGACCAGTTATGGGGGATAGAAACTCGAGGACAAAGTAGGGAGCAATTTGGTCGCTCTTTTTAATGAAGCCCAAGGTTAAGGGATCGCAGCCAGCATAATTTGCAAATATAACTATTCCCGTCATAACTGCGAAAGACATTGTAGTGGCTACCATAGGGCCGGTGAGTAGTAGAGACCTGAAACAATGGCTAATTATTATCACGCCTCAATTTATACAGTCAGAAATACGTGACACAGAAATCTCTAATACCAGAAGGCCCTTCGAAGTGTGCTCATGCTGCAATAGCGCTGAACTGTGGTTTGATGGCATCCAAACGAGCTGAGCCACCACAGACCCGTGCCGAAAAAGAGATTCAGCGTCGTGTGTCGCGTAAATGGATCCACAGTCATGCTACGAAATACAATAGATTCTCAATCATGTCATTATTTCAATGGGAATGAAGGTATTACTTTAAAAATTCAATCCTCCCGTGCTCATTTGCAATTGAGAATGCCTTGCCGAAGCCGCCAATCCTGATGGATCCCTTGAAGATAACATCAAACATTTTGTCCACCGTGATTCTATATGATATCGCACACGACTCCATAAATAATTTTTTAAAACATATACCTGAATGATAATGGCCAGCATCCCTGCCAACATCATGAAAATCTGAAAGACATCTTCAAAAATAAAACACGACGTGAATGACATGATTCATTCTCAGCAGCCAGTTTGGTAGTCCTGAACGCTGCACCGACCTTCTCTCGTACGATTGCATCTTTCGGCTTACTGTCTTCTACTCAGTGAATGCTAAGGTGCCTTTCATTTATTTAGTTGAAATCTGACGGGAGCTCTTTGCATGACGAGCAGTTGGATGCATGCATGCAACTCCTCGCTTAATTAGTGCGCTCAATAGCAACTTGCGGTCATCGCAATTACAGCGCCAAGATAAATAGCCATTCTCATACACTTAACCGGCAAGCAGACTTGACGTATATATCTCCACAACGCAGCGTTCTTGAACTTCCCATGCACTCACACTCCCAGTCTTTTTTGCAGCGTTCAGTGACCCACCGCATGACAATGGGATTCTTTAGAAATCAATGTTGCTTACCTGTCCATACGACGGCCTTGATACCACCCTGGAAAATAAAACAAACACGCATCCATTTCAGATCCAAGAACAGCTTCGCGAATGTGAGCTTAGCAGCATTTATGTAGACTTAAAAATTCTCAAGCATTTCAAAGCGAAAAGCGTGAAGTAAAGCCATTCAGTTTGTTTCCGCTCTTCCCTAAATTAAAATGAGTTTTTCCTTTTGCCAATTCTATTGTGTAGACGGCTGACATTGATCTAGTTTTTATAGGCTTTCATATCAGGCAAATGCAGCTTGCATAATAGTAAATGTAACCTTGTCAGAAAATTTCGCATTGAATAGTGTTGTCTAAATGCATGGAAATATAGCTTACGATGCTGGTATAGATTGCTGCACACAGCCCTATGACAATCATGCTTATATCCACAGGGAAGTCGACAACTGCCTTCAGTGCCAATGCCGGGGCAAATAAAACTACTCCCATGTAGAGGACAATTTGAGTCAAAAATGTCGCAGTGCCAATTAGACGGACGGCTCTTGAGTCAAACCTCATTTCCAGGTACTGAAATAATCATAATAATTTGACCTCGAGGTTAGAGTTAATGTTAGCAATTTTTTTCGCACAATAATATGACCTCAGAAATTGAGCGTACGGTGTGACATTATTACCTCATAAACACTAGTAAGCCTCAAGTTGTACAAAGTCGGTAAGAACAATAGCCCACCAAGAGGAATGAAAAGCAGAGCTCCAGCTATCATCTCAGCAATAAGAGTGCCATGGGAATAAATTTCTCCGGCAAATCCTAAAGTCATATCAAGCACGTAAGAGCTTTGATGATCAACGTGCAAAAAAAGTCACAAAAGCCCTTTGAAAGCATGCAACACATCGAACATGACCATGTCATCATGAAATTGTAATTTGTGTTTGTGTTCAAAAGCCAGAAAGTTTTACCTAAAACGAGAATAGCTGACATATAAGTTGCAAGGAGGGACATGGCAGTGGGAAATATTGCCATATTTCTGCCTCCAACAAGCAATTCAGCATTCGTCCGCTGTTTCTTGACGAAGGCATAGTACAAACCGATCAAGACAGATATTACCAAAGTCCCAGCAAAAACCACCCAGTCCATTATACTGAAAGTCCCGGTCATCTTGAATCTCACTTGGTCACAATCACGCACACTGAAGGTTTCAAGTAATTAATAACACAACCGTAACACTGCTCTCCGACGCGGTCACTTTCACACTATTAAAAATGCCCACCGACAAATGCTTTTGTCCGTTCCTCAACCTGTGGATAAACAAACGAAAGGGTCAGCAATCTGTTCGCGACTTTTATGGCAGCTGACAGTCGCAGTCTCATGTGTCCCCCACAACTTGCTTATTATGGTTTGCATAACATTGAATAACAATTAAAGAATGTGTTAATTCCATTTTAACCGCATGAAAAGAATCGCGTTATGATTGTGACACACTGGAACTTCCATTAATGCATTTCACACAATTACTTTGCTCCACCATTGTATTCCACCGCACGTCCTACAGTACTACATGCGATAACTTCACGTAAGTCTGAATCTTTATGATAATTATTTCCTGAAGCTGTCATGAATCGATCTTTACCATGAGTGATGCACTTGGATTAGGATTATTACAATATGTATACTGTAAAGGCTTATTTCAGGATTATAATTTACTTGGAACTTTAAAAAATCTAAAGTTCCTGCTATGTCATACGACGAATTTCTACTCTAAATTATGAAAAATATGAGCTGCCACCTAATTTTACTGAGCAATCACAAATAAAACCAACTTTAGAGTTAACAGGAAACTTTTGAATGTCATCATCATCAATCATGAGTTTGATGCATTTGCATTGTATTTAAATGAGTTTACGTGCATTTACTTGTGTCGGCTTTCCGCGCATAGCTGATGCTTCTACATCTGGAAGCGTATGGAGACAGGAATTCGATTTTCGACTAAAATGCAAGTCTGGATAATTAGGAAAATTGGAGCACTGTCTGGATTCCAGTAGATTGCTAAACATTCCAAATCCTGGATTATTTAATCATGGACATGGAGTATGCATCGTTGTTCACCATACACAACATAATCGTTATGAAACTATGGTAGACTCTCATAGTTTCAGTCACAGGGAAAAGAAAGTGAAACCCTGAAATCCCAATTGGTGGTTTTTCACAGGTAATAATTACTCTCTATTACAAAGTCATACGGAACGGATTATTATGATGTCAAAGTAGACATAATATAATCTGCTGTCTACAATTGCATTGTCGTTTGAATATAGGAAACTGTAGCGTTACGGTAAAAAAAAAACGGCGAAATAGCCATTTAATACTAATGATATAGAGTTTAATTAACATAAATGTCACTGGAGTTGTGTCATTGGGATCGTACTACATTTAATTGCAATGAACATGCAATGTTTTATTCATTATTGTCTGACTATTGCGGAGGGTATGTTCCACAAAGCTGAGAAAATCCTTGAAGCGTGAAATTTTTCTAGGACTGCGACCAATTAACAAAGCGCTCAGTCCAGCAACCGTGATGCAACACACTTCAATAGTTCTGCGGTTCTAAAGTCATACGGGGTACCATGAGGCGACTGTCTTGAGTAAGTTATCGCGGCACAGAAGCTTTTAGCTGGAATCTTGAGTCACTCATCAAGTCTTAGCTTTCAGATGACAACGAACCAGAGAAAAGCACTATCATTACCTTCAAGTAGGACAAAATCGGCGTGTAACTAAAAAAAACCGCGAGTGAATCTGAACCTCAAGGAATTTAGTATCAGTCGCTAAGTATTAGGGACCAAATATCCATCACGACACTTGCAAGGATCTTCACACAGATGTGCTAACTGGTGTGAGCAATCAGCGTGCTTCGCAAATGGACGTCAAAGAGCCAGCGAGCCAACTACCAACTCGCCCTCAGCAACAATCCAAACTGACCTAACTTTACTCCAACCCCGCTGTACCCACTCTCAGATGAAGCCTCCACCACACTTGCAACTGGGTACCACATCAACTATATAATGCACCATTATTTTGACAGCATTCAATGCCTCACACGCAGACACAGGAAGGGACACGAGGCAAGAGCAAAAAGAAAAGATGAATTACAACAACAACATCACTGTTTAACTTTTTGCATGCGACTCACCTCCATCGCGGAAAGACTTGTTGTTGATACATCCCAAACCTTTAAACCATCCCATGTCATCCTGACACTCACAGTACTTGTTGCCATTGCCAGTTTCATACATGCATATCATGTCTTTGGTAGCATTGTTGATCCCCTTCGTCTCGCATCAGTCACAGAAGCAAACTGGTGCCTGTCAGGGATTCAGTACGAGTATATAACGCAATTACAAAACACGGGCACATGTCTTCCGCCAACCAAAAGCACTATTAATCAGATGAAATAGCATACACGATGGAGACGTCGTGTCTCAAAAGTGTATGGAATGGACTGCGACCACATGTGAAGGGGATGAATATGAACGGAAAAGTACCAAGTTGGTGAACTCGAATAAATAACCGGCTTTTCGGTATGCATACTCACTCAAGTCAGTTAACTACATTTTACAAAACTAGGTAGCTCAACTGGTTCATCATTTCTTCCTCATAACCCTCGAATGCATCTTTCACCAGTTCATCAAGTACAGCTCACGTGCGTAAATACATCACCAAGAGTTACAGGGCAACCTGCGATGCATTTAATGTGAAAATAGAATCTATTGCGACAGCATACATACTATTGTGGCGATGCTTTTAATAATATTCATCTTTCCACATAATGGCTATCATTCTTGTTGTGATTCGTGCCAAAATCAATGCAATGAGTATATTTAGTTGGAGTAATTATTCATCTTCTTTCTCAATCTGTAGGCATTGCAATGTGCAATCAAGCACGTGATGGGTAAATCGTACACTTTAAGATACAACTAGTTACCCAATGCCCAATGCACCGCAATGCTAAAGGCTGCTCTATGGTTCCCAAATGGCAGATTCGGACCCGCCAAGAATCCATACACATTTTGCTTCCCTGTTTCCCTCGCCGGTTTGTATTTTTGAGGGAGAAATGTTTTGCTCAAAAGTAGTCATTCGTCGTCGTCGAGTCGAAATTACAGTCGATTCGCATGTGCTGTAAAAAATATTTATCTATAATTTCTATTGCATAAAGTTTATTTTTTTTTTGTGAATTCACAACTTGTTTAAGTTGAACTAAAGAAATAACTTAACGTGGATGAAAGGAAATCGGGTGAAGTGACGCAAAGAAATAATGACATTAAGTGTGACTACTATTGAGCTGGTGTAATTGTTTTCTGTTACAATGAACATGAATTGTGTGTATGCATGAGTGGAGATTTTTTGAATGATTTTGGAAGCAGTGAGCCAAGTGGGACGTGACTGAAGCTGTTGGAGATTGTGCTTAAGTTGTAACTTGTTGGCAAAATGGCTAGCGGAGATGGACACAATGTGGAAGTCCAGGTGGAAAGGTATGTGAATTAAGAAAGAGTATATTCGAGTTAAATTTTATAATGAGATTTAGGTGAGTGAATAAGCTATGATTTCTTACTATAGCCCAAGCAAGCACCTATGGACTTTGTTAATGGGGAAGACAGTTTTGGCAAGTTATGAGGTTGTCCATGATGAATTGAAGCGGAACTGTGATAAAATAATTACTGGATTGCAAGCATTTGCCACACTCAAGCAGAATGAAGTTGAGGGGTATAGGAAGAAACAGTTGGAGACGGGAGCGACAACTGCATCACCAAAGGATAAATTGAGGAGGGCTATAGTGGAGAAATTGGTAAGATACACGGTGAACTCTGTTTTGGTTGTGAACAAATCAGTATGGTCTTACTAAAATTTCACTTTCATCTTTGTCAATTCAGAAACTGGAAGAGGAATTTGCTTTCAATTTGTTCCTAAGCTATATAATGTTCGAGTACAAAGGATCGCCTGTTTCGTACGACAAGCTTGTGGAGTCCGAGAAAGATCTCAAGAGCTTCCTTGACTCACTAGAAAAATTCTACATGAATGAGCGACTGTGCTTGTTGTATTGCTCCCAGCTTATACTCAAGTACGCTGTTCATGAAGATCATCCGTACACTGTAAGCCTTTATCAGTTAAAATTAAAATGATATTGATATGAGGGTTTTGAATGCTAATGACCGATGCGTTCTTGTAGGAAATCTTCGCCGCATTTGTAAAAGCGGCGTGCATGGAGGACTGGATGAAGTGGATGGCTAGCTCGATAGAAGTGGCGATGAACGACAAGGAAGTAGTAGAGGTTTTGCACACTGTGTCAGCCATTTGTTTTTATATGGGACGCTGCGAGAATGTAGTGCAGTCTGCAGTTACCAACTTAGAAAATTACAGCTGGTCTCCTAAATCGAAATCACATGACATTCTACAAGCTGAGGCGATCCTGTGTTATGCTTTACTTCAGTCCGGAGACCCTTTGTTACCCAAAGATAATGAACTTATTGAAAAGTACCTAGAAAAAAACATCGCGGAGCTTTTAGAAAATCCCTACGTCCTTGCACCAGTACTTCAGTGTATTAAGGTGCGATGTCCGACGAACAAGATGATACGTGCCAAACTCCAAGGAGTTGGAAATCCTGAGAAGACAGCCCACTACGTCAATGAATTGCTCCAAGTTTATTCTCTTGACAGCTTCAAAAATGTAATATCCTTTCATTCATAATTCCAGGATTTTATCTTTAATTTTTTGTTTTCGTTTTTTTTTAAAAATTAGAAACACGGAATCTCGTCCGTTGTCATACCCTGTGTCAATTCGGCTGTTCAATTCGTCCTGAGTAACTACGTGAGGGAAAACTTTGGCTCAAACACAGAATGGTACCAGTTGGTGGAAACATTGCTTAAAGATGTAAGCTTCGTATTTGTTATTATAATCTTCTCCTGGTCAACCTGTGGTGTTAGTTTGAGAAAATTGCAGTTTTAAATGCATTTTAGCCTCAAGTTGCCAGCGATTTTGCTCATGACGAGGCAGAAGAATACCTACAGATGTACAACGAAACTGCGATGGTTTTTCCCGTTTTCATTCAGCCCATGATCAACATGTGGAAGTCTATTTTTCTCGCCGTTTCAGACTCTCCCTTCACGTCAGTAGATATGGTAAGGAATCACAGTTAAAGCAGACAAGTCAGTGGAACATGTGAAAATTTTGAACTTTGCAGCTAACAGCATCAATTGAAGATGTGAAATGGCTGGCTGAAGTATTTGACAAAATCGAACCTCTGAAACCGAATGGAAACAATGAGTGGATGCTTCTTCGCGATCGTATCGTCTGCGGTGTCACAATCAAGGCCTCATCTGTCGGCATAGTGGTCGAGGACCGAACACCAGCGGTCATCTGTTGGAATATAAACGGGACGTCGGAGAAGGTGAACGTGTGGAATGTGATTAATCAGCAGTTTCTTCAGCCGATTATCGAAGCGGCGGAATCAGGTGATCCGTACGCCTTAACCCAGAATGAAGACCAGCTGTGTTCCCTGGCAGAGTTGCTCGTCGTGTACTCGCAAGTTGCTCAGAAGATCTCGAGTGAAATGCTTGCTGTTTTTCGGCCGTTACTGTATCTGTTGCAGAGGTAAAAGTAATTCAAAATATCATATTTCAGGGCGGAGTTTTGAGATTTATCTTTTGCCCTGCAGGCAAGCTTCAGAGAAAACTCAAGCTGCTGCAAGATCGCATTTAATTGGCTTAGCTTTGAGCCTGATGGCAGCTGGAACAAAATTCGATAAAAGGATTTTAACATCGGAAATGGAAGAATTTTGGCCTATGTCATTGGAACCGAATTTAATCGGGAAGATTATCATAGGATATGAAAGTGTCACCACATCTGACTATGCTGTGACGAAATCTTTTTTGAAGTCTACTATTCATCTCATGGACGTAATTTCTCTTCGTCTTATTCTACATTGTTGACGTGTTAAAAAAATCTAAATTGATGTTTTCCTGGATAGATTCCAATCAAGGAAGGAGGAGATCCTGTCAGGCAAATCTGCCTATCATCCATTTGGTTCGTGTTGGAAAATATATTTCCTTCCTACGAGCATTGGGGCATCTCCCGCAAATCAGAGAAAAATGTGATTATAAGTGATTGCCTGAGTATTTTCTTAAAACTTTACCGTGCTCCCGGTCCGGAGTATGCGGAACTGAAGGAATTAGCCGTGGCGAGTTTAATGGAGAAGTCAAGCTCTTTGTATGCCATTCTAAAAATCGGTAAGAAGTAAATTTTTAATTTTTGTATTCTATGACAAGCGTGAGATTCTTACATTTTTCATCCTTGAATTTCAGATAACCATTTACTCCAAGATAGTATAATTCGACCGAGTTCAGATACTGCTCTCATTCCAGATATAATGATTGCTGCTTTAAGTCTATTAATGGAAGTTCACAACTTTAAGAAGGATGTCCTCAAGGTAATTATATATGAGTTAGCGCAGAGGTTTGGCAGAGCGATATTTTGATTTTCCCCCGACTACTAACTAATCATTGACTTTTTACTTCCAGTCTGTCGACTCTCCCTTGGCGCTTGAACTTATCCAGAAGCTGGGCCATCTTTGCCGCCACCGACTCATTTCTCGAGTCCCGACTCTCTCTATTCAATTCTTGAAGAATATTGCGGCAGAATCCACAGTGTCCGTCTTGGCTTGCTTACACACTGATGCAGAGTCGTTCAGAGATCTTATCTTGCAACGTCTGGAGTACAAGTCTGAAGATATTAATCTGAAAGTAATCATGCTGAAATTTTCATTTCCTCTGCTCATTACGGTTACGTATATGGAGGAATCGGTATGTATTAACGTGTAATTTGAAAATATGTAGGTTGGAATTTTGGAGTTCCTGGGAGTGTGTGCTCATACTCAGCTGGGATTAGTGCAACATTTTTTTGAAGAAGCCAATTTCGTTGATCGTCTGCTAGAACTTTTCCTGGAGCGGGTATGTGCATTTGTTTAGCACTCAGAAGCAGAAATTGAGTCCAAGTGGACGAGTCCTCACTTACTACTACTTGGCCAAGTTCTTTTGCAGTTGTTGTCCTGTTATTTAGTCTGCTCAAGTTAAGTTAGTTTGATGGAAAAAGTTATTGCTGGAACTGACCGGAGAAAGAATATCTATAGAATGTTGGGAAATTTCTTGTTGAATGCAATGTCTGCTTGTGTTGAAAAATTCAAGGAGGAAAATCTTTCCATCGCACTCTTGGGTTTCATCAGAGCTTTGTTCCGCCGAGGAGCCAGCACGATAAAGAATCACAAAGGAAACATTTGGTCTTACATATTCGACCCGATAAGGCGTCTGAGAAGGTAAGATTATATATTTTTGAGCATCATCGTTGTCTTCGTCGTCGACGGCTTCCCTGGTTTATTCGACATGGATATGCAGCGAGCGTGCAGAACACTCCTGTTTCTTACTTTAGCCTGTTTTGTAGCACAAGTCGTTTGGAATTAGTAACACGCACTATGAACGTCATTGCTTTTGAATTGTACGTGAATGGATTGACCGATCAGAATTTCTCTAAGGAGGTTGCCAGTATCCTTGAGGAAGAGGAGTTCCGAAAAATTATATCGGTACGTTCACTTTGGTCAAATTCTTGCAGTACTTTTAGAAGGCGGAAGAGAATTTAAAATGCTTGTGCTGTTCTTCCTCTCTCACTCTCTCTCTCTCTCTCTTTTGCAGATTTGCTACGAGTCCGCGGACAAGGAGAAGGGGAAAACTCTGGTTGCCATCAAGCAGTTTTTTGTAATTCTAACGAGCAAGCAGGAACTATGTGATTTAATGCCTAAGGCCACCAAGATGATGCTCATCAAACTTTTGGCAAGTAATATCACGGATCGGGAGAAGGTGGCCACAGACGGAAACTCGGGCGGCACATATGCGGAGTTACTTCTCCACTTAGCTCCTTGGGACGAAGAGGACTTTTTCCAGAAGTTTGTGGAACAGATTTCACCATCATTTGAGAGGAACGTCATTGCTTTGCAGAAGCCGTTGCTGGCCCTAATGATCCACTGTATCAGACGATGCAAAAAGACTATAGAACCAATAACCATTGGGCATATTACGCATATTGTGTCCCGGATTTTTTTCAAGTCAGCCCAAGTCTATGAGTCTGATCAGCCGGAAATCGTCCATCCGATCCTCGCATTGGCTGCCACTATTGTTACCAGTATTATAAATTCCCCTAAATGTTTGGAGTGGAGCTCAACTTTTCATTCCAATTTCCTCGTAATGGCCGTCGTTAACGTCGCCAGCATTGGAATACTGGTAATTTTTTTTTCTATGGCCAACGTTAAATTCCGCTCGTTTTTTCTCCATGTTGTCGTCTTCATTGTCGACTCAATGAATCTGATCATGTGTAGTGTATATGTACATCCGTGGGGTATCTGTCTTTGCAGAAGGCCAAAGGACCCGAGATTGTGGCGGAGTGCCTCGGAGTTCTCATTCAGCTCTGCAATCGGAGTAGTTGTAACGTTCTAGCCTATACTTCCCTGAGCAAGTATTTATGGCTACCTTTGGGAAAATTTGCGACGACGGACTTGAGGGATCCTAAATGGAACGATGTGTATCTGCTGGGCGTTCACTTGAATACGCGAATGATAAACAATCTCAAGTTCCATTACTTGGAAGAGTGTCTCAACTTCTGGGGTTTGCACGGATTGTACTTGACACATAAATTGTGGGATTTGGCCGATATTGTCGACCACTTCTTTCTCAAGCATCCAGAGAAAAATTTTAGAGAAATGAAGGAACTTTTGGAAGTTATCGTATTCACTTTGGATGCCGTCGCTGCCATGGTTCCTTTTATTCAACAATGGAGACTTGAGCAGCCCAAGCCTCTTACTCAAGTTCTCGTGAGTACAACTGAACAATTTTTTTGCGCCTAATTATATGTCTCTCATGTTCTTTTTTCTTTCCCTTTCTCTCGCTCTCTTTCTACTTTCCCCATATGCCAAGCTCTTCGTGTTTGCATGACTGACGACGAGACTCCTTCCTATGCAAGAGTTGAACCGGCTCTGTGTGTTTTCTTTTTCTCCGCATTCTCCTTTGTTTACGCTTCGCATGTTCAACCAGTTGCTACTTATTTTTTTTGCCTTGTAGTTCGTATATACATGTATATGTATGATGATGATGCAACAAGCTGATTGTAGCCAACTGTGCTTAGATTTCTTTATACACATTCACTCGGTCGGGTACAAGGAGGAGGCGGAGGAGGAGGAAGTAGGTGTAGCTGTAGTGCATGAGTATGTGTGTTGTAAGTTGTGAGTACAACGAGGATTTGAGGAGCCAAGTGATGCCAGGGGTTTTGCTCACTCACAGTTCGAGTTGGCATATGATCTATGGGAGGCTGGAAATGAGTCCTTGCTTTAATCTTTCCTCTCCTCCTCTCATGAAAGTTGTCTTGTTTTCACCTTGTAGTGAAAATAATGCCGCTCCTTCTTCCTTCCCCTCTTCCTCCGACAGTCATGATGAGGATCGTGATGATGATGATGATGATGAAAATGATGAAGCTATGAAAGTTATACCTTCCCACTACTACTCACTATGTAACTCCTCTGCTCCTTTGCTATATATGTTATACTTTGTCTATCTTTGCGTATGTATGTAAAAGTACTCAACATCATCACTTACTCCTCCATGCTCCATTGGATGTTGCTGTTGTTGCATGTGTAGTGAGTTTTTGGATGAAAGATAAGAAGGGATAAAAAGAAGAGGGTAATTTGTACAGGAAGGAGTTTTTACGACACTGAGAACATCTGCGGCCTTATTATCGCAGCCGAATCATTTGCTCTTCCTCATTAGCTCTTGCAAGAGTCAAGGGAGCCTTTCGGAGCCGAAACTAACTCCTCAAACGTTGGAGATTCAGACCAAGTAAGTTGGGTAAAAACCAAGTTAATATTTATCATTTACCAGCTTAGCCTTTCCCCTCCCGGGCAACGTACAATCTGGTGTAGTTTTCTTTCCCTCCTGGTAGTACGTATACAGTTTATATACTACCCTCGTGCCTTCCCATGTGCAGCAATCTTGTGGATAAAGTCCCGGCAACGTGCCCCCTTTCATTTTCTGGAGCGTTCTCTCTCTCTCTCTCTCTCTCTCTCTCTCTCTTTCTCTGTCTCTCCGTTGCCGCTTCGTTTGAAATAAGAAACGGAAGAGGAATGTGAGGAAGTAAATGATATCAAAGGAAGACTGATTGTGTGTCTGTTTTCTTGACTTGTTCACAGGCTGTGGGAAGTGATGGGGCACGGCGTGGAGGTATTTTGGAGACTTCGCAACCATGCTCATGAGTATGACTTTGTGGAGGCTGGGGTGTTCATGGCAACGATTTATTCCGTTGTGGATCTCTGCGTCAAGGGCCTGACGAAGGGTGACAAAAAGGGGAATCTGAATGTCAATACGAAAGGTGTTTTATCCATCACATTGGAGAAATCCTTGGGAATAATTTTCTTCCGTGGTAAAGAACTGTTGAGAATGATTCAGGAGAGCCCAAAGGATGAGAAATCACTGAAGAGAGAGCTGGAGGCCGAGACGGTGAGAAATGTTTTGTCATTCCCTCCACTTCTTCCCCTCTGTTCGTCTTCTTCTTCTTTTTCTTCGTCTCTCCATTTCTCCGTAGCACTTTTCTCTCTCAACTTTATTGTTTGTGTGCGTGCACTGTTGTCTGAATGTGCCTCTGTGGCCATTTGATGGAAAATTGCGTGTACACACATGGATGTGAGATCATTTCAATTTGTTTTTGTCCCGAGTTTTTGAGGGGAGCATTTCTTGGAATTGGGTTTGAATGTGTATGCATGAGAATTGGAATGTGGATGTATGTTGGCTACGTACAGGGAGTTTGTTTCTGTTTCGTGCAGTTTTGTTATTGTTGTTTATGTTGTTGTTTTTTTTTGGGATTGGGAAAGTGTGCATGTGAGGCTCGTAGCACCTCTAGTGTCATGGAAGTGAGAGTATCACAAGTATGCGTTTATCGTATTGATTTCTCAGCGTATAGAGATGAGTATCTGGTGGTTGGACTGTAGTGCATGCAATGGTATGCGATGCATGCAAAGTTCTCCCTATGTGTGTGCAAACGGTGCATGTGTGGGGTGGCGAGGAGCGTGTGCTATGGTTGAATATTGTGGTGCTGGTTGTATTATTGTGTGCGGAGTGCTCCTGCTGGCTTTGAGCCCCTTAAATGTGTGGCAGAAAAATGTTGACACTAAGAGCCGGCGTTTACGGTAGAGAATGGGCCACAAGTAGGCCATGACGGCTCATTAATATTCATTCTATTTCCTCTGCTTACAATTTGTACTATGATTTCAGATTGCCGTTTGCGACAACGTAAAGAGATTAGGACTGAGTAACAACGAGTTCCTGCAAGGAGTTTGTGCTGCCCTGGAAGAAATGTTTAAATGAAACGTCAACTTGGATTTCTCCGCTCAGCCGTGTAATTTTTTTTATATCCCAACTAGCATGAACAGTGAGGAAGAAGAAGAAGAACTCAAACGAGTTGTGTATGGGTGTGTGTGTATGTGTGTTTTACTTGGAAGTGTGCCTTCTGTCTTGTTATGTGTGTGAATGTGTACACCAGTACAGGACTAAGTTCCGTAAGTTTAACGACCACAACTGCCAGCTTTTTAAGTCAACTGATGTTGAGACCAAGTTTTTCCATTTCGTGAACCTCGACGAAGACCAAGACGACGTGTGTTTGCGTGTGTCCTCCCCTTCTTCTCCCTTTTACTGTTTGTGTTAACAATTTGCATCGGATTAAATGGAAAAGTTATTAAAATTCCATGCTCAGATTTATGTCCTGTGGGCCGTTCGTTCTTTTAAGCATACTTGAGGAACATGTGTGGAGCAGGTGCTATTCTGAGGTGTCCTTGCGTGTTTCACGAGTCTGACTCCTTCAAGCTTACTTCCTTGCTATCTCGAGTGCGGACTATTAAATGTAAACTGCAATATTTTTTCGTTTGCTTGTCAACTAAAAACAGGGTGGAGCGCCTCTGTTTTTTGCGAATTTCATTTTTGTACGCTGGAGAGGATCTGATGACAGCATGGACTATGTTTGAGCTTGGAATTGCATAGAGAATCTTTTATAGCTCATTTGGAAATTGTTAAATCAAGAGGCGTCTGTCATGCTTGATATTTTTGATTTCTTCTTTCTCTCCCTCTCTTCCATCTTTCATCCTTGCCGACGAAGGAGACGAAAGTCGGAGGATGAAAAAGGCGGAAAAATGTGTTGTTAGGAGGAGAAGAATGTTGAGTGCGGGTGGCCCGCTCGCTGCTCAGAGTGAAAGAGTGATGGAGAAAGTGGCTCAGACATTGATGATAGTTGTGTAAAAAGGGACGGGAATTCGGGCTCGCCCATGTTTCTACGGTGACCCATTACCATTGACATAATGTGAGAAATCCTACAACTGGATTCGCAGACTAACCAGGACCACAGCATAGAGCCAGTGCTGGAGAACACAGAACGAAATGTCTCCTATGGTCGAAGCTTCCTCTAAACTGCGCATCCGATCATTTCAAAGTTCGCATGCAGAATCTCTACAAAAGAGATTTATATTGTGCTCACTCACTCTTCTTCTTTCCCTGAACAGACCAGGAGCAAGCTCTCCACATCCATCCCTTCTGGGCTCACTTTTTCCCCTCAATTTCTTTCTCCATCTCTCTTCTCTCTCTCTCTCTGTCTGTCTGACTTGGCTACATGGAAAGGTCGCTGTATGTTGACTACATATGTGCTACTGGGACCGTGTGTGGCATTGATAGTGTAAGCACATTGAGAGAGAGTGAAATTGCTTTGAATAATGCGGCCCATATAAAGTTTACATAGAGTGACAACATGCTGTCCTACGATGATGATGTTCAGATCACGGTCCATATAAAATATCGATTTCTTTCTCTCATCTCTCTCTCTCTTTCTGGCATCCTTGTACTGGTAGTTCTTAAGTAGTAAAATACTGGTATAATTTGTACAACGGCCACATGAATTGCCCTCATCCATGATGGTACTTGTTTCCAAAAACTAGTTAGCAGGGAGAAGTTGTAATTTACGACACTCTACTATCCTTCAAAAACAGGAGAGGGGGGCGAGATAGTGAGCTCTGTGGATGTGGATAGCTTGCCTAGGAGAAAGCAGCTATCTGAGGCTCAGTGTGCCTCGAGGCAGCAGGCCATGTATAGAGTTAGCTGGATGCTGGGTTCATTGCTGGCTATCATGCCCACATGCATGTATCCACTTTTTAATGAACAAGTTGTAGAAAAGAGTGGGGTTGTGAAGCACAGTAGTGAGGAAAGAGATGATGAGATGAGCTGGCATCTTTCATGCACATACTACTACACCTACACACATACATAGGATTTCATTTGAGCCAGCTAAGAGTTTGAATTGGCGCAGTTGGAGAGTAGAGTTATGAGGCTAGCATTTTGCTTACGTACATACGTGGGTAGAGAGGGGAGAAGATTGAAGGTATTTATTGTAATCCGTGACCCTCTTTGGGAAATTAACTTCATGAAGCCACGCACGATTTAGTTGCTATACGAAAAGTTGCTAATGCTCACAAAGACTGGAGGAATTCTTCCCTGGGAACGAGCATGGTATTATATGTGTGAGAGCTAAAAACATTCATGCTAGTTTGTTACTATGAGTAAAGATTGTGTGGTGGAACAGATTTAGAAAGCAGTAGTATATATAATGTGAAGGCTACCCTTGTAGGAAGGTAGCTTTCTGTATCCTGTACTTTTTTCCTTCTCACGCTGGTTGGTTATAGCAGGAGTGAATGAAAGCAAAGGATGATGATGCTGTTGACAAGACCGGAAGATCCTTTTGTCAGAGTTTCCCACTTCTGCTATAATTGGCATTACTTGGAAAATCCTCATGTTTTCCCAACAAATTTTTACCGTGTGGACAGAATAAATTTTCATGTCCTAATAAATTCCTAATCCCTCCTCCCATTTGTTCTCACTGTAAAATGTCCCAAGGCATTAAGGGATTATTTAAAGATACGACCATTAGCGACAAATGTAAACTGTTTTGAGCAAACAGGTAGTTAAGCCTTTGCTCTGATTACCATTCCCTCTTCCTTACCTTTCACACCTTTTTTCCTTGTCGCTCTGTCGTCCCACTCTACACGCTTCTTTTTTTCTCAAAGTAAGTTTACCTAATGATTCGTGACCTTTTGGCCCTGCTAAGCCTTTTCATGTTCCGCTAGACTTCTCCAGAGGGGGCTAACCAGTGAACCAGATCTGATGAGTGAGAAGAAAGAAGACACACGCGATGTAAAATATACGATGATGAGAATGATGACGTTATGGTTCCCGCTTTATGTACCGTCGGCATAGTGTAGAAAGCCTCTTACAAGGGTACGATGAGTAAAGTAATTACCTACTACTAACTGGCCATTATTTAACTAGCGCTTGGGCTAATGCAAGAGTGAATCATGTCTGCACTTATTATTCCTTGTATATACCAAAATATATTAGGCTCCACTTGTTCCAAAGACAACTTAAGTTTCACATAACACTAAGAAGGCTCAGAGAGCATGAGCCAATGTGTAAGGAATAGAATGAGAGACCGGAAGACACATGATGGGGGAGAGAGACTTTGTGTGAAGGAAGAAGAAGAGGATGATGTAACTTGGAGACTTGATGTGTATTTGAGCGGAACGGAGAAGAACGCAGTTTTTCAAGTGAATCCAAGACTTTTCTGTAGACAAAGAGAGACAGAGAGATTGGGAAAGTATATGGAAGCGACGAGGGGGAGGAAGCGGAAAAGGCATTATGGTAAATGAGTTTAAGATCGTGGTGAGAATGAATTAATGAGATCAAGTAGTATCACTTGGAATGTGTTGGATGTGTAAATGAATTCCGGCCTGGAGACAGTGAACCGACAGTGAGAGAACCGTTGGTTTTCTCTCAGGCACTTATGCCCTTTTTCTTCCTCTGCCAACCACTCTTCCCAGTTACAACTTTGTGGGGAGGGAGACGACGACTGGTTCTCTTCTTCTGCTGACTCGTCCGCCTGCTTCTCACAAAGCTCTCACCTCTCCTAAGCTTGTTCTCTGTTTCATGTACGTACAGAAAAGAGTTGGAATGCTTAAGGGATGTGTATGTGAAGTGTGCAATAAGCATTATTATTGTCATATAGACTCAGAAAATTCCCCTCCCCCACATCGCAACCATGGACTTTCTCCTCCGTTTACTTCCTTCTCGCCTCCATTCTTTTTTCTCGCTTTGTCTCCCTTTCTCCCTCGTGCTCGCATCCTGATTTGCATGGGACATGAAATGTGGAGTTGACTCAGGCTCTAAGTATGAGATTGCATACAAGAATAGTCGGAAGGACGTGTGTGTTGGTAAGAGGAAAAGGAGCTGAGGAGGAGAATAAGAAAAGCTCTGTGTTTAAACCTTGATGCTCCTTGACGTATGAATATGTTAGAATAATCGTGGTGCAACTTGATAATACTCTCTCACTCATGTCCCTTTAAAATGATAACTGCTCGTCCCACACGGACCAGCAGATATGTGTTTTCACAAACGAAATGAATCTTTCCCCATATGAATACATCGTCTTGCTCAATATGCTTCCTCAGCTTTTTCCCTTGTCATGACTATATATAGGATGCATTTAACCGTGCACGCATTTCACACACAGACCCACTCGCTCCACGCACGTCGGCTCAACCACCCCGTACATACGTACTACTTGCAATAACATAAAGTAAGAGGGAAAGGGTAATGTATCCGGGAGACGAAGAGTTAGAGTAAGGGTTAAAGGAAAAGAAGTTTCCCGGTTTTTTATCTCTATACTATCTAGTTCTACTGGCTTGCCTCACAGTTTATGTTCTTACTCGCAAGAGAGTGACTGTGTGTGTATAAATGTGAGTGCGCATTATACTGCCTATAGTTTTGTTTGGGCAAGAGAGGTAGTAGTACAGTCGAAGGTAGGACGGAAGGATGTAAGGAGCAAGTCCTATGGAGAATATATAAAAGACCTTATGCAGTATCCATTCGTCTTGTTGAGCAAAAGGTGAAGGGGCTACATCATTACATTGATGGCATCTTTATCTTTAACTCTCTATTCATTTGCTCACTCAGCTCTTGGTTCCTCTGTAAACCACTCTTCCCCCTTGCTTTCTTCCCACTAGTAGTGGTTCCCTTTCTCTCTCGTTTTTTCTCTCTCTCCCTCTCTCGCGCTCTCTTTCTCTCATCTGCCGTTAATGTTTGACGGGTTAGAACTATCCTCTCCCACTACTCTCTGGTTTCCCCACTTCTCTCCCACTCTTCTTCATATACATTCTCAATTCATTTTGTGTAGCAGCTTTTCAAAGTTGGCTCATCATCATAATTATCTCATTGATCCATAATGAGCCTCCTTCTATCAACCCGTTGGAAAGTGCAGGATTGATGCGGACAGTGCTATGCTACTATAAAAGAGACTTTCATTCGTCCTAAGTTCTCATTTCACATGCTCATAAATATACACATAAAATATGCTAACTTGGGCCCGAATCAAGGAAAGCTTGTCTATTAACATAGGAACAGACAATTTAATTCGGACATGAGGAAAATCACAGTAGAAAGTCGGTAGAAGGAAAAAAGCCGTGACCCATTAGGTTGTCTCATATTTTACATGGCACCACCACCTCCTGTCCTCCCAACTTTTGACTCATGGTTCCCATAGCCTGTGGTGACGATGACTGGCTGAGCCACCGCCGTATGTACAGCATAAGAGCTTAAATTACCCACTCACAACCGTGGATAAAATGTTGCTCACTTCCTGACTTGTTGCAAATTTATGGGTCCCACCAAGGGAAAACTGGATAGTTTTCCCTCCTTTTTTTTTATACTTCTAGCTCTCTGTCTGATACCCTCTGCTTCTCTAACTCTCCTGAGGGTCACTCAACTTCTCACTCTCACACCTCTGTTACAATCCATATGCAGCGTTTGAATGGAGCAGAGATGCAGTGGGAGCGGATATGCATAACGTGAGCCATGATACTATTATTTGTGCACTTGTGTGTGATTGTATCCTGGTAGGCGGGGTGAAAGCCTATCATGTTCAAAGTAAATAATGTCTCTCTAATGGCTGCCACTTTTGATTTTCCTCAATTGGCTTCGCAACTGAACCGAATCATTGGATCTTTTGACTTGGGAATATTAAGTGCATTTGCCATTTCACTGATAACAACACATCACGCCTCTCCTATCTTTCCTACTACTATGGCCTCAATAGAGCGTATCAGATTATTGAAGGTAGTCATTTTTAATTACTTGTGTATCCCTCTGGTAATTTGGTTGTTCGAGTTCACTCATGCACTCTAGTTGTGTGTTCAACTCAAGCGTGGAGGACATGAAGGGTTTTTCACATGCGCATCCGAACATTGATAAGATGGAGCTAATGAGGATGTAAGGCAGTTTGTGATGATTGGACTGAGTGTGTGAAGACAAATGTGACAGCTAGAAATGATGATGTAGATGGTTAGATAGCATACAAAAATTTCCCCTTCCATATTTCCAAGAAATATGAAATAACAGATGTAATGATGAAGACGAGTGGAATGATGATAAAATGGCTCCAACCGCTGGAACCGTGGATGATGATGTTGTTGTGAACGAGTGGGCAGATATGAATGCCGATTTCTGTGGTAGGTTATATTCATATACATATAAAAGGTAAAGTATTCCCTCTCAGCATTATTCGCTCAGTTTGCTTACTCTCTCATTCTCCCCTCCTGTTCTGTCCCATCAGAATCGTCCTCATCATCATCTTTCTCGGTGAAAGGATGTGTGTATGAAAGAGAGAAAAAAAAAAGCAAATGGATAAGGGGGAAATTCTGGTCCTGAATACGAGTAAGGAGTAAACAGAAAGTGAGTGAATCGCAGGGGCATTTATTTGCTCCTTCTTGAGTGAACCTCATCACCATGCATCTTTTTTATGAAGGAAACTCAGAGTGGAAGAAGACGTTAAGAGAGTTTACAGGAACAAATACGTGGGTGAAATAAAAAATGTTGGTCGACTTGATCCCTCCAAGGATAATCCGATGCTATGAGACATGACTGTGTGTGGAGAGGAGGACAACGGTGAAAGGTATTGTGTGATGAAGCTATGGCATGGGTACCAACGAGGGTGTAAAAATATAAACGTTATCTGTCACATGCATACACACACTCACTTGAGCACGCCTCCTATGATCCACGTATAAATATATGCATGGCCCACACACAGGCAGAAGTTAGCTCGTACGTACATTATCCTTGGAGATCATGCTCAGCCGTGTGTATGTGGGAGAGAGCCACGTTAATTTTGTAGACAAATGTACACATCGAAGGGGAAAACTTGGGTGTGTAAATAAATGACCATCCAGTGTAATTTTACCTTGTCACCCCTCCCTTTGCACATGAATTATGACGTTCAAATTGACTTTATCGGCTCCATGTGCTCAAGATGAAGAGATGGTTTGAAAGGCGTCATAATCGTACATTGTCCTCAGGATGCTATCCCGTCATCCCGCAGCGTGTGGAGAGATAAAAGAGGGTAAACTTATGTGATTTGTGCTGTACTGTGAGGAGCAGGAGTCGTGAAAAAGAGCATTGGAGGAGGGGGAGCGATAGGAGCACATTGGCAATTAGTCCGGACGATTAGTTGATGTAAGTTATGACTTTTGTGAATTTCACTCCTATTTTCCTGCTTCTATTGTACTTTCACTTACTCCATAACAGTTTATAGTATTCTGTATGACATTAGACTGTACACATTAAGTCGTATATATATCGCATACGTATATGTGTATACGAGACATACATACGAGTACATATATAATTCCTACAAGTATGCTAGCTTCTTGCAGGTTTACGGGATAAGCGAGTTCTCTCGAGTATGCACAATAAAACGCACAACGATTCCCGCCTGCCTGCAATCCTTACACGTTGTTGGTATTAGCAGGAGGTTGGGCGCTAGTAAATAGCCCGGATGTTGCTGTAATTACAGTCCTGCTGGAGCTGGAAGTGTCAGACATTGTGTCAGACCTGCAGCCGCGGCGGCACTGGAGTTGAGTGCCTATTTATTTCCTCTCCTGTTGTACCTATCGGGGACGGGGGAAGGAATGGTGCTGCTACTATATGGCTGGAGTAATTATGAATGGGGCGCCTACATCCACACCGCCTGTTAGAAGGCTAGTAGTGTGAACTTCACAATAATTCCGAGGGAATCAAGTTTGTTCCCCAGTTCCGTTTTATATCGCATGACATGGCGTTTTCCCTATCAACAGTGTCGATCTAAAATTGGAATGAGAGGAGTACGAAGGAAAGCGGGAGTTTTGGCAGTGTGGTGAGACAGCTTGGAGGAGGATGAGGACAACAATAATGCCGAGGATGGCATACGGATAGGGGAGGAATGAATACCAGTGGTGTCATAAAAGACCCGTTTGGCCACATTTTATTAGTGATTAGGTTAAATTAAATTGTTATGGAAATGGGTTAGAAGAATGAGAGGGGTGGGAACGATAAAGTGGATCTCGTTCTCTCTGTCTCTTTCCTTCTTGTCCTTATCCTTCCTAACCGACAGCCGTCCACTCACTCTCTTGGATCGCCTTGTCACCAAACTTACTGTCTTTTTGCTCCCCAAAGAGCAGCCTCTCATTCCTATTACATCCAAATCCCATACGTTCAATTTGAAGGCTTCAGTAGGTCTAGGAAACACACACCCACACCAGCTCATCAGTACCAGAGGATTTATATAGTCATGCAACATTTTTGAGCACATAGGAGCTGAGCTTTAAAACGGATCTCCTATACGGTTAGAGAATTTTTCCTCCCAAGCACATCATTGATGGAGCTGTGGCCACGTTGATGGCAATGGTTATTATATTATTGTGCGCGCTGGGAGGGCATTTTAAAAAATAAGTGGAAGTTTAGCAGTGATGCCTTGCTATGTAATAATACCTGCCGTTTGTAACACTTCTCCGTCTCGCACCAACCAACTCCACTCCAACCGATCCGAGCTCACTTAAACCTGTTTAGCTCTTCTGTTCATCCCAGCAGGGCAATGTTGCGTAATTTTTTAAGTACCCCCGCGTATGGGGTACAAGGAGGGTAGAGAAAAGGAGCCTGGGTCTTTCACTCGCTTGATTACTCTTGACAAGGAGTAAATCTCATCGTGCTCCAGCCCACGCAGCTTTATGCTAGCTCATGCTATAAGAGCCATTCACGTCTGCTCCGACTGCGAATCCTGTGATGGGATTAAGGAACGCATAAAGTTGCATTTATTATAACATGGAAAAATACTCTCATCATTAATCATGTTCATTTTGAAAATAGGCCGATGGGTGTGCACGCGGGTAGGGTCACCACTGTCATCGGTATTCAGGAGAGATAAAGGGACTAGGAGTATAGCAACCGTCCGGGATAGGAGTAATGGCGAATGGTTCGTGCAGAACATGGAGTGGAGAGTGAGAGAGATAGTAGCTATGGAGAGGAAATTCAAGGCTGAATGTGAATAATTTATTCAAGTTTAAAGGCTAATTTAGTTTTCATGATTCTCGGCAGGAGGGGATCTGTGGGACGATCGGCTCAAGGGGAATAAAAGAGGAAGGCTTATTGATGAACTGATTGAATAAAATGAGGAAGGATTCCAGGGGTAAATAAAGAGATTCTGAATTCAATGATTCGATCAAGGGGAAAACCAGAGCGAGGAGAAAAAAGAAGAGGAAGACAGAGAAAGAAAGAACGGGAAGTCGAGTGACTGAGTGAGTGAGTGAGAGAAGGAACAAAATCTTTAGAATCCAAATCAAAGTCACTTCGAAGAAACAGATAAAAACGTCTAACTTTGTAATGAGTCAGTCGTACATAGTTACACGAAACTGAAAACTAGGTATGTTCGTATTAACAAAGATACTATGGCTGTGGTTCCTGCTGGTTACCTTGGTAAAATCTCAACTTCTGTACTCCACCTCGTTACCCGTCCCCAACAGACAAATCCAAGGGTGAAGACACATTTGTGTGTTGGTTCCAATTTATACAAAATCCCACATAGTCCTTATCCATATAACTTGTCTCTCAACTTTCTCTTTGAAAATGATTCGTTTTTCAAATTCCCTCCTCTCTCTCTTTCACTCTAAGTACACTAAATGAGTTGGTACACACAAAGGTCTCTATAGTAGTGTGTCTTTAACCTTGTGCCTCTACAGTTTCAATGGTTTGCTACGTTTTCCTCACGGCACGTGTAAAAATGGCAAGGGTGAGAATCGAAGGGCAGAGAAAAAAAAACTAAACGTCGACTTGATCTCTGAACTACCGTCCATATAAGTTAAGTATTTTTACGTTCCATTACTCGCTCACTCCCACTAGTTTTTACTACCACTTGCCCAGCCAACTAATCGGCAGTTCAAACTGGTAATAGAATCTTCGGACAATACTAAAATGCTCTCGTCAACCTAGTTGGCGTAAATCACGGGACAGAGGGTACAGAGACGAGAAGAAGCTAACAGGATCAGGAAGCAAGTTCGATCATCATCATCATCAGTCTCTCCTGCTCTTTTACCCTGCTGAAACTTTCTAGCTCAATTCCCATTGTTCACCACTACCCACCTCCCCCTAACAATCTACCTACTTCGGGGCTAATGCACAAGGGGATCTTGAAGTTATACTATTAGATCATATGTACGGGTGCGCTTCAGCACTCATGAAGGCCAAGCGCGGCATGTCTTTACACTACTCATACCACTTTCATGTATACAAGCCCACACACACTTATGTGTTAAAAGTACATAGACCCCTTCTTTGTAGAACGATTCCCTCAAATCACGCCTGTATTACAGTCTGAATGAGTAAATATTTTCCAACTCCGGAAATTAGCGGATTCCAAGCCGCGCCCCTCTTGTATTCTTGCTATATTATGTCAGAGATAAGCCTTTAAATAACTCCAGTCGGGCGGCATAAAGAAGCTTGTAAGGATTCACTTTAAACTACTCTTGTAGCAAGTAGGTGCGTGAATGAGTGCGGAGAGCACAGAAGTTTTACTTCACAACATGTACGACATTATGATTATTTGGCGGTTATCATGTTGAGTGAGCGAGGGAATCAGGAGCAGAGGGGAAGGATAATTCCCCGGGGACAGAATTACTCAGGTTTTTCCACTTGATATAAACACTCCACTCTTCCACTCATTCAAGCTCAAGCTCACCCTTTAGTTTTACTCTACGGAAGGGGAGAAAATGAGAAAAAAAAATCCAAATTGCATTTTTAATCACATTTTTGTAGATTACAAATCAAGCTGACTGAAAAGCAATTCGGCAGCAGCAGGAGCAAAGCAAAGGCGTCTTCATAGTACGAAGAAAAAGGGATAGCCCAGTAAGTATTGTAGTTGCTGTCTTTTTTCATTAGTATGATACCCCTTCTCTGGGTAACATGGCACGTGGAGAGCGTAAATGAAATTCTCTCCTTCAATTTCAATGGAAAAGAGGAGCACATGCATACATAATCCTTGGAATTGGACTGTATATTGTAGTGAAAACCCTCACATCCTTCCCACAATCTTCCTGTCATATCTGTCGCACTTGAGAGCGGAGAAATTTTGCAAAGTAATCACCCGGAGAAGAAATCACCTCATCGGTTGCCACATGTCGGGACTTTGAAAAGGAAGAAATTGCTTTACTAAACGAATGATAAAAAAAAATGAAACCAGCTTCCTGCGATTTTCGACTGTTTGCTATGCAGTAGGAGTTAATCCGACTACGTATCTTCTTCCTCTTGGACATTTTTAATATGCGATGACAACTTGTTTGATTTCTCCGCCATTATGTTGCGAAAGATTAATATCAACAACAACATCTGGCAACATGATCAAGAGCATTTAAATATTGGAAATGGAGGCAAACATGCTTTATGTCTCTGACGACGTTGACATTGACAAAAGCATTGACGTAGAGATGAGCCTTTGTTATTGAAAACTAGAGGTTTTGGCCAGCTCTCATGTAGTGTGCGCAATCAGCAATATATGCGGATGAGGATGACATGTGAATTATGAGGATTAAATCTTGGTCAGGGTTACTCAGCCATCCGTGACCCTTTATAAATCAAATGTCACTTTTCCCTCAACTCTGAATCAACAGCCAAGCATATACATTTGGCTGAGTTGATAAATTGAATTTCTACGCTTGGTTTATTGATACGGATGACAGTGTGATATCTCAATGGATTCCATCCAATGTCTCACATGCTTCTTCATATTGCATTTAATGACGTCAGCGTGGTGCTGGGGAATTGTGTTAACTCGTAGTCTCTATAACGTTTGGAGGAAAGATGAGCGTAGCATGTTCTCTTGGCTGGCTGTCAGCCGTTGACATGTCGTTGAGTGTTTGGTGGCACAAGAAGTTGAAGGAGAAAGAAGTAGAGAGGCTTGAAGAAGGAAGGATAAAGATGAAATTTCACATATGTAACCAAGCAGAGGATTTATCAAGTTTCAGATCGTACGTGTTTGTGCGGGTATGTCTGTGTGTGACTGTGCACGCCGAGCTCACGGTTGACTCTTGGTTGACAGCGTCTCTTCATGGCTGCCGACTGTCGCGAAGGGAATATCACACCGCTTTCTGTACATTTGAGAGAAGAAAGCTCATGGAGTCGAACACAAAGATTACTTCTTATCTCATCGACCCATCCGTAAAGTGAGAGACAGAAGACGTCACCTTGGATCCTTCATGATTCCCATCTCGCCAGATTTTATTCAATCGCTCCCTCGCCAAAATTTTACATATATTTCCCACGTCCACTGACAACTTTCAATTAATCCCCAAGAATTACCTGTCTCCAAGGATCACCAACTTTCTCTTTTGGCCCGTCTAATATGGGCTTTTTGGCAAGAACTTGGTTATCTATACAGCACGTATTTGCTAAAGAGAAAGATTCTCACTGGGAGATTAGATTTCCAGGTGGTTTTCACTCAGCCCGCACACTCATAGTCTCAAATCCTTTTTTACAGAGCTCCACAAGCATTTTTCAACTCCATGACAACGACATACGTATTTCCAAGAGAGAAATAAGACGCAGAGGTTCTAAGGTCATAAGTGCTTGGAGAAGAACTGCTTAGGAGAAAGGCCATCTCTTTTAATACTTGGCGGACACATGCTCATTCCAAATCCTACGCCGAATGCCTACTACTATATTGCTTGGAGAGCATAGATACAAAAGCATACAAGAGTCGGCGAAAAGAAAGAAAATGAAACGATGTCTTGATAAAAAAAACTCGTGGGAAACTCCATTATTTGAGATATTTATTGGTTCCTTTTGACCACAGAGAAAGTCACCTCGGCCGGACGCGACTCTCGCCTCCAGACATTGAACAGCCAATGTATTTGGCTCTTATGTGGTCACATGTAATTGTGCTGTGTGTGTGGATGGAGGACAGTAGTGGAACAAGTGAAGCATATCAATTGTCCGCGGTACATTCCTGAAAAGAACATTATCCTGTTAAAGAGTCAAGTAAAAGGAGGCGGTTGAATGCATGCGCGCATTAGCTTCCCTCAGCTGCCCTCTCTTTCAACAGTGATTCATGAGAGATAGCCTTCAGGATTAAGCCTACGTGAGGCTCAGTACACCAGTCAGCAGATGCTTTAGGGGGAAAATGCATTCAAAGAGCCTCGAAGTAGATTTGAATGGAAGTATAAAGCGACGTACTGTAAATGGCTCAAGTGTTTTGTAATCACTGCGATAATGAGACAAATGTTGTGCAAGTATGATGGTAGTAAGGGGGAGTTGTAATGGATTTAACTCTCTAGAATCAGGTAAAAGGACTACTGAGGGTATGCATTAAGGGAAATTCTGCGCGTATGTAATATAATTATTACACTGTAGTGATTTTCACTGCTTCGATTCATACAAGCCACAAGTACTCCCACTGAGCACTCACCCATATCATACTACAAGGAACCCACGCTCATACATGCCTGTAAAAGCTCACGCAAATAACTACCATGATTAGATTTGATGATTTGACATTGTGGCAATAATGGGGCTCTTAAGATAATGCAATGTCAACGAGCTCACATGGTTTCGACTGTGTGCCTACGCGAGAGAGAAAGTGGCGATGAAAAATATTGTTCTCCTTTAGACGGGCTGAAGACGAGGGGGAAACGAGGGGGCTAGCACATCCTGTCTCCAAGTCATCAGGCCTGTTTGTCCCAAACAGCGTCTTCTTATGTATACCCGTATTATAACTTAGGTACTAGTGGTCCTTAAATAGCTTTTTCTCTCTTGCTCGCTCTCTCTTCCTTCTTCCATTTTCTGATCCTGAAACTAAGAAGATAATGCATCGTCTGGTGCTGCTGCTGAGTGGAAGAATGAAATGTATTTGCTCTGAGGGGAGACGCAAAGAAAAGACGGTGGGATTAGCTCCGAACTAGTATGTACGTATAAGGAAGCAGTCAATGTGTATCTTAATGTCGTCTCATCAGAAGACGAAAGAGGAGCGGTAAGTCGGAGGGAAAAACATCAAGCCTCGTACCCAGACTTCCTTTTATGTATGTGTCTATACAGCAGTCTTAGATTAAATGAATAATCCTTTGACGTCGCTCGACGACAGCACCCACCGCTTCTTTATAGTAGTACGTATATATGCACATAACCGGAATTTCAGACTCATGGGACTGTGAGTGAAGTGAATAAGAACCACAAAATTGGACTCTTGCACAATGAGCACTTGGTACGAGCGTAAAAGTTTATTGTGACCAACAGTACTATGAATGAGCTGGCCTTGCACTCACTCTTACCGTCTCTGCGTTAGTTTCCTCATTGTTCTATGAGCAGCACATTTGCATGCATCCGAGCCTAGCGGATCCATCGAGAGTGGTAGACCACTCGTGGATAAGGCTCGATTTAGTTCTGACTAACTTTTGCTTAGGAACCATCTTCCCTGTATAAACATCGATGTCAGACTCCCAATTTACCATTTAGTGCTGCAGCTTAAATTCATTTCTCAGCTGCCTGTTTGGTGGAGACGAAGACGATATGAAGAGCTTCATCAGCTGCTGGAAGCGTCCAACAGAGAGTCACCACTATTACACCACTATTACATTTCCCATTCCTCTCACATTACACTGCCGTAATATTCTGCGGCAATTGTCATGCCTTTCTCTGTCTCACTCTCTCTCCCACACCGAACCCAGCCACGCTGCCAGTAGCAGTGAACCACAAAACGAGTCAGATACGCATCAAATCTCTTAAAAACATTCCCATCAACCCTTCTACACATCCAGTTGGAATGGATCCTCATAACTCGTCGTTAGCGTTGACGCTCCCTTCGCCTTCTTTATCTTGCGACAAGGATTTTTGAAAATAGGTTTCTAAAATGGCCACTAGTTGAGTCCGTTTGGTGCCCAAGAGGCCAACTAGTTAGACTCGCAGTTTCCGTGACGAGGAAGTCGAGGACTTGGCTGGTGGGATAAAGTATAAAGTAGCGTGTCATGTTTATTAGTTCACAGCACCACACTAAACTCCTTTCTCATTATACAAATAATGCGTTCCCGTAGCTTTAGCAGGAACCTTTTGCTAACAAAAATCACTAACACAAATGTCCAACAACAAACGCTATCTCTTCACGATTTAATCATACAGGCTGTCTGCATAAAATATTTAATTTCTCACGCCGCCTCATTTCCAACTGTTCCAATGGCCTTGGTCCTGATGGGAGTGTACATGGTCAAAGTTCCTTTCATGTCTCAACTCCATGCAACCATTTGGAATCGTATTTATCCTAAGGGACTAGCAAGAAAAATAAACGTACTCTCTAACCTGTATTACCATTGAATACTGAGGCGATCCAGAGACTGAAATAATTGGTAGACATTCATATCGCTCATGCTGGGTCAATCCATCGCTTGTAACCACACATGATGACCACGATAGCCACAACCGGACCGCAGGCTTTAAATTGGATGGATCCTCTTCATGCTAGCCTTGGCTATTTCATTTCAAAAATATATATGAGAGGCTGGAATGTAATTTAATGATGGAGCGCTTCGCTACAATCACTTTTCATTCAACCAACCAACTGATTTGGCCATTGCTTGTTTATCATCTCGAGCATTTCCTTATTTCTGCACCGTCACATTCGGTTAGTGGGGAAGTCCATGAGTAAAGTATTCTCCTCCGCCCTTTGTGCTAATTGTAACGGGACTCGCCATTAATTATACATCCCAAGCTTCTTGTTGTACAAACAAATCCTGAGCTCTTAGTCCTCCAAGTGAGAGAATGTTGTAACACGAGCGAAGAGGGATAATGGACGTATCTGTCATGTAGGTAGGCGTTTGTAGGTGGAGAAGAGGAGACGAGAATGTTCCGGATAAACGATTAAATGAGTGGAACCCCGAGGGAGGGAGACGAGAAGGACGGAGAGAGAGAGAGCAAGATAGAGATTGTGTACGTCTGGGGCTGGACTTTCTTGTTAAATTGACATTAGCAGAGTTGAGGAAATTGTGGTTGAGTCAATATGCGAAAGTTATTATTCATTGAGAGTAAATATGAGTCAATTAGAGAAGGAAATGCTTTGATCCTGAGTGTGCAGCAAGAGAGAGCGACGCATAGGGTAAAGAAGGAGAGGGTGAAGTGAAAGAGAGAGAGATGCCGGCTTGTTGTGTAGAGAGAGAGTGTGTGTGTGTGTCTGTTATTATGAGTTATACAGTGTTATCCCCTTTCTTCCTTTCTGAGCAACGAACAATACTTGAGGCCGTTATTTAATTAAAGTGTATGGATATAATTCTCTCTCTCTCTCGCTCTCTCTAAGGCATATGGTATCATCGTCACCATACCGACACCCTTAAATGCACTTAGGCTCCCTTCTCGTTTCCACTAACTCACACGTCCATCATCAACGTACGACTTGCAAAGACCTTGAGTCTCATAGGGGATTCGCCTAAGTGAACTCTGTGTGAGGAGCTATGGCGTTTACCTTGTGCAGAGACACTCTTGCTGTTTGTGTGCATAGAGTGAATATATTTCATATTTATTATTACAATGAAAGGACGTGGCGGGAAGGGGGAAGAGTTTGTGTGTGCTGTCTCGTGGCAATTATGCAGGTTAACTAGGACGCAGCTGGGCAGGATATTTGCATGAGGAGATGATATTATTGTAGGTGAATAAGATCCCCATTGGTTAGATAAAAGAGGGAGACTAGGACAGAGTGGGATTTCAGAATGAAAGTTCCCTTTCTTCCTAGTTAATAGAATGAGTGGATGGTCGTACCAGTAGTGAACTAACACATCCTGCTGCTGATAATATGCTCAAAGCCACTAAATTCTGACACAATAGGGTCTTATTCATTCTCTCCAAGTTGATCATGACGAGGAGGATGAGGGCAGGCGGATGATTATGAAGGAGGAAGACTTAAGGAGGATAGCCTGAGTCACTGCCAGAAGCAAAAGAATTTATTCTACGGACTCATGCATGTCGAAAATGAGTGGGAAATTGTATAGAGAGAAAGTCATGGACCAGTGAAAGTGAATTCAGTGATGCAATTGGAGCTAAAAGCTACGGGAAAGTGAGGAAATGCTTGCTGAATCAGGAGGGAAGGAAGAGCGAGAAAGAGAGAGAGAGAGAAGAAAAGTTTATGACATCAAAGCCATAACAAGAGAATACTTTTGCACTGACAGAGTATAGTCGAGTAGTATTTTGCTCGTATCTTATTGTCCCGATGTGGTTTCCTAATAATTGCAACTTGCCTCCAATTCTTGATGCCAAAAGTTTTCCTTCTTTTTACTATGCTTTATGCTTGGAACACGGCGAGCGTACTATCAGGTTCAGCTGTCACAGACTCATTCCACTCTCCTTTTTTTGTTCCTGCACTGGAGAACAACCAAGGCTTTCTCACTGTTTTCTTTCAAAAGACAATAAGTCAAGTGTTTGAGAGTGAATGAGCGAGTGGGTGCGTGAGAGAAGCATGGACGCGTGTGCACAGGACGACCTTATTTGTGATTCTGTCAGCCTGCTTCTTCTTTCAAGCCAGAATTTCTCCTCTCTGATCTCCAATACTCAGTCAGCACATACATTCTCACTAAATACAGTCACTCTCGACTGACATTAGTAGTAACATAGTCGAAAAGACACCCTCATTATCCTTCCCTTCCACAATGCAAATACAAGAGCAAGCTTAGAGGGAAAGAATGTAAGGCTGGCTATGTAAACAACTTGTTTGCCACAAACCAAAGACACTCTGCTTCATAAGATTTTCCCATAGTGAATGTGTCTGTGAGCGCGGTGAAACTAAAAAGAGAAATTCTTTGAAATCTACACATGTCAAATGATTCCTTGTTGGCGTCTTTTTACTAACACACGCATACAACCACTCACTTCGACACACAACCCGCGTGCCTGTTCCAACTTTCTCGCACCCAAAAAGCCTTCACACTGGCTTTCACTTACACTCACACACCAATCATTATGGGTCTACTAGTTGTAATGCGGCTCCACTTGAAAGTCTCCAGGCTTTTGCCGCTATTCATTTTTCAAGCTTTCAATGGGATGGCTTTCTCTGTCGCCACCCTCACCCAACCACCTAAATCTATGTCAAAAAAATATCCACTATTTTTACTACGCATACATGCTACACTCTGTGTGCTTCCGCGTCTTCCTTACCAGTGGTACTCCACTTATGTGACTTTAGTGCTAACCCCAGTGAGTCTGGAATTTGTGTCCTGCATGTAGCCTACTGTAAAGGACTATACTACAGCCAATTTAATCCGATGCCATGTAATTTTTTATTCACACCCAAAAGCCAGCTGACACACTAATTTTCTCAAATATATATTCATTCGCCTCGCATCACAACACCTGAGAGCAATTCAGAGGATTTTTCTTTCATTCTCACACTACGAAAACCAAATTGCACCCTGTTTTTCCATACAAGTATAATCTGTCTTCTTCTCTTTATGTCCATCCCTCTTTCCTACTTTCTCTCGTACCCTTAATCTCATGTTTTCCGTGCCCTCTGTCATAGCAGTTGAAAAAATGTGAACCAATTTTTTGTCGTTCTTAACCTCCACATGTAAACACATGTTCGCTTCTTTTCAACTTCTATATTGCTGATTCGATTGAGTGAACATTTAAAGAAAATGTAGTTTGAAAGAGCGGAAAAATGGATGTTACAATATTTATAGTAAACAGACTAGAAAAATAATTCAGCTCTATTTTATTTTTAGTATTTACATTACTACTATGCACACGTTTCAGTACAAGTAGCAGGAAGGACACGATACAGCTGTGCTTGTTAAAGTTTTGGGCATGGACGGAGACCGTGTCGTGCATATGACAGATTCAAGTGCAGATAGTATTATTAGGAGATTAATTGCCCCTGATATTTTCCACAATAAGACCCTATGGAGAAGAAGCTACATACTTTATAGGCCTTGCGGTAGTGTGTGGGACTAGAACTCCAGCTCCCGGGTCCATGAGTTGATCCGCTACTTTTGTTGGCTCACATATTGCCATAACACTTTGTGTGTATGAAGAGAAAAGGGGAACAAGCGCAGGGATGGTATTTGCCCTTCTATATGTCGGTAGTGCCATTTGTATAGGATTTATAGGGAAAGTTTCATGGCGGTCATACGTTGTGTAAATGTTTGACTTTGCATAAAATTCCCTCAAGTCTGTGAAGAATTTTGCAATAGGTGCTTGTGCTATTTTGACGTGGGCAGGACTATTTTGTATCTAAAGTGGTGCTAGTACTGGATTTCATTAGCACACATATGCGTATACCAACCACGTATGTGTGGAAAGGCGTGGAGGAACGTGCTAAATGAAATGAGCTTTTCATTCTCATAATACTGGAGGCGGGGAGATTTAGCTGTGTAACGGCCGCTGATGGCTGGAGCAGACAATGGGGTAAAGTGGTTTGAAGCAAAGACCTACTGCTCACATTGCCTCACATTCTAGGAAATACTTCATTTAGCAGCCCAGTTGTGGATTTGAGCTCACATCCCAAAATCGTGATTTTCATTTATGTTGCCCACCAACAACTTCATTTGTTACTCAGACCAGTGATATTTCAGCCAAGGACTGTCTAGCGTGTGTGTATGTATCGTTAGACCGCTGTCTGTCTCTTCTGTGTATTTATATGGCAGAAGGATTCTCTCGACTGTGTATATTATTGCGAGTAGTGTGGTGTGGATGCAATTTCCCAGGTTGTGGTTTGAACACAAAGACGTGCTCTTAACCATCACTCCCGCTGACACCAGGGTAGGAGGATTTAGTCCGGAAAATTTCTTCCATTCTCTTCCTCCACCACCACCTTCTCCCTCCCGCAAGTATGCATGTGTGTGTGTGTGTGTGTGTTATTCAATTGGAGCTCAGGTGTATCTGACTAAATTTCTATTAGAGAACAACTTGATGAATGTAAAAGTTTATGCTGGGAGCAGTAACTCAATTTAGCATTCCTATCCGTTATTCCAACTCCAGCTCCTTACTCTATGACATACCCATCTCGGGCTAACTTTCAGCCCAATGTACTATATGAGTGTAACTAGGCTTTACGTAAAGGCAAATTACACACTCTTCCCTCCTTCTCTTTCTCCTTCTTTTTCAATTTCTCAGCCGTAGTGCGCACACAATGTAAGTTAAAAAAAGAATTTTTATGGCTCGTACGAAGATAAGAGTTTCTGCTTTTACAACTTTCCTCTCTTCAGTTCACAATGAGGGCACATGTGAGCATATAATATGTGAGAGTGTTCACCGAGGGGCTCTTTCAACCTTCAAAAGTAATCACAGTTAATAAATGGAAGCAAACAATAACGGTGTGATGAGCCAGAAAGGATGGTGATGATGATGGAAGGGTGTAGAGGCTGCTTGAATGCACTTCAATGTACCTACTTGTGAGAAGGGATCACACAGAGTTGTTAGCGTTACCACGGAGATGGATGGGGAAAATTTCACTACTTTTACTCAATTTCTCCCAACATAATGATGAGAATGAAGCCGAAGAGTAATAGAGTCTCTCACTCTCGCTCTTGTCCTTAGCTATAAACAGAAAAATGATGGGCTTATTTTTTTTTTAAAAAAAAAGACAGGACTGCTGTTGGAATTACATAAAGGTGTACCTTGCACACTAGCATTTAGATTTTCACTATAGACAAACATGACGTTCTCGCGGGGAAACTTGTAGGTATGCTTCAGAATAATACGGAGCAAGAATGAGTTTGAATGGGCTCATGGAAGCGTGCACTCAGACAGCATTCAGTATTTTAGATGTGAGGTGTATATTATTTGTGTGTGTGCATACGCTGTTGAATGGATAAAATCTAATCGATTTAGGACATATAATTGATGACTATGTGTTCGACTGTGAGAATAGAAGATGGATTTCGCCCCGTCTGTCTCCGGATATAGAGGGGATGGAGCGAGAGAAAGCTGAACGAAGTGGCTAAATATGAGGTTAAGTTTCCTCCTCTCACTATTCCCAAACTTTGTCATCAATACTGATTCCCTTTCTATTGCTTTAGATCCATACAGTGATATTTATAGCTCCTTATTCTAATCGACACAGAGGCTTTTGGCTGCATAAGTTCAATAGTACACTGGGCTGGACAGCAGTTGACAATGACTTCTGTCCATGCTCCTGTGCATGTCAATATCCCATCCCAATATAGCTGTCAGGCATCAGAGGGATCATATAACGCACGGATGGATTTAAATTCCTTGTTAGTGAAAGCTTGGTTGTCAGAACGCGAATGAAGTCAGCAAATCCTTTAAAGACTAATCCGCCTAATCGTGATCATTTCAGGAATGAAATAGATAATACAGTACGTAAATTTTCGCTGTACGTTACTTGGAGAACATCTACTGTAGGCAACGAATAGATCCGAGCTCAAGGCCAAAACTTGGCCCGAATGAGTATTTGTTCGCAGGAAATCATTTCACAGATGCTTGTGTTAAAGAGTACTCGTTTGTGGTGAGCCTGAGTGTTTAAATACGTGCGTTTGAAAATGCTTTGAAGAGTTCGTCACATTCAATGCGTGTGTATGAAGTTCGTGCATATGTGTGAGGTGGATGAGCGTGTGCAGTTATGGAGATTTGGAAGCGGGACGGAATAAAAATCTGGGATTTGTGAAGAAGTAAATCCATTGCCATACACGAGCAAAGATTTTCAGCATGAGAAAGCATATGGTAGACATAAGGGATCCATAGTAAAGGAGCGACGACATCTACTATACGACGATGGAGAAAGGGACGAACGGAATGAGACAGGGAATAAATTTTCCTTCTCTCTCCCTCACTCTCACTCTCTCTCTCTCTCTTCCAGTCTCACTCACTCGTTCCTTGGAAAAGATGAAGGATTTTTACTGTGAGCGGTATAGGCATCAAAAATGGCAATGATGAAAATATGCGAAGACACGTAGGGAGCACATTCTCCGCTTCATTCTGTCGTTTCTCTCTTTTCCTCTTGCTTGCTCCGATTACCATATTACCATAGTGTATATGGCACCACTACGGATGCTTCCAAATCTTTCTCTCTTCTCGTCACTCACTCAACTCGGAGGACGGACCTACCAGGAGGAAGCAATCCCGGTATATTGCTACAATAATTTCTCGCACATGTGTATGTATGTAGACTGGAATGAGTCTGGTTCTTGTTAGGCCTCCATGTGATAAGGGGAACGAAATGAAGGAGTGTGACTTTGTTAGTAGTGCCCTTGGTGGTGGATCTAACCGGGTTAAATGAAAAGACACAATGCATAGACAGTCCTTTGGGATTTGCACAAGGGCAGCATAAGACTGTTCGCATGTTCTACTCGTTTTCAGAGAGTCAATGAAGGAGATGTTGATAAACGACATTTCTCTTACGTCCAATCAGGCAACTAATATTTTATCACTTATTTTTCTACCATCCAATTCGTCTCTTATTGATAGTACTGTCAACTTTTACAGTCACAGCTTCTGGCCATTCCAGCCACAATGACAGCAACAACAAAGATGAGCCCATGAGAGCAATATTTGTCGTCTGACATTGCATAGAACGCCTCCAAGCGCTCCATCACATACTTTCTTCCTCCTGCTTCCCCTTCTCTCCTCAGCAACTGCCTCATCTTGGTATCCTTTTAGTTGTCAAACGTAATCCCTCAGATTGTGGTGCAGTCAAGTAGTAATTATTTACGTAACTTTGCAAGGTCTTCTCCCTCTTTATTTTCAGAGCTTTCGGGTGAAAAAAGAACACAGACTTGTGTATATGTACGCGTGTGTAGAGGCTTTTAAAGAGAACCGCCGGAGTTCATTATGAACAGTTTGTCACATGTTGTACGTCCCACTGATTTCATATATACTACTCTCAGTCCAAAAGATGCTTTTAATCATCCACACACTGTGACACAGAGGGAGATTTCCACATGGAAACAATCAAGTAGTGAGTTGAGAGAAAGAGAGGCAAATAATAGGACTCTGTTCACTCAGTTCAGTATGAAAGCCATCATCATCATATTTTGGGGAAGTGGCAGGAAGTAAGAGCGTTCGATGGTGATGAGGACCAAAAAGAAAGTGGTAGTGGTCTTGAGTTAGACGCAACTTTCCCGTCCATTCTCCATCTCTGTCTCAAAGGCCTTTATTACTCCATTGCTCATGAATCCATCACTAGCCGTACCTTCCATCTTCACCACTTCCCATCACCACTACTACCACCACCACCATCATCATCTTAGCTAATGCCCATCCGCTGGAATCACAATAAGTCCATTCCACTGGATGATCGTATCCGGAATCCTTTCTCGGCAGCAAAAGATGTGTGCTGGATTATCGCGTCCTTACTACATTTCCCTGCATGCTGCAGCCGAGTCTAAAAAACTATCCGCTTCGTCAGAGGTTCATTCGAGAAATTTAGTCCATCAGAAGAGAGAGAGAGAAGAGTGGGTAGAAGAGGGAGGAAAAATTTTGGGAGTCCAAATATGTCAGTCCTGCGTGCAAAAAATCAAAGCCGCCATTGCAGTCTGATGGACATTTTCCCGTCCAGCTCAGCAGACTGAAAAGTTAGAGGGAGTATGATCTTTTTGGCCATTGATGTGGCGTTAATGCAGTCCTGTTGTTGCTTTGATCTGCTCATGCACATGACAGTGGCATTGTATCGAGATGATGATGATAGGAACGCGGAGCTTCCTGTCCCACATTTCCACAGTGAGCACGTGTGTTTCGTCTCCTCTTGTGCAACCAACGGAAATGAAAGGCATGCAGAGGAGAGAGACGAGGGGCTCATCTGAATATATGTACTCCCTCTATTCCTCCACATTGTTCCCACTAATGACATTATTCAAGTTTTTGTCTCCCAAAATATCCCTCCTCCTCCTCCTCCCTTCCTTCTCGTCCTTATGAATCTGACTCTTCTCAGCAGTCAGAGTAAAGGTCTCATTTGTGGACCTAACTAGTTCCATAACTGACTCTCATAGGGATTCTTGAGAGGGAAGAACAAGAAGACTTCTACCACGAGCAGAACAATGAGTTGGCTTTATACATCTCATCCTTTTGTTGATTCACTGGATGAGATCAATTTTAGCTTATACATCTTCAGCCCTCGTGTACACAATGTGTGTGAGTGCGGCTCATTTCCTTGGGTTATTCACGGAAAGGCCATCGGGTCTAACAGGACGGTCATATATCATCCCCTCTGTTCACCGTGATGTCACAAAACACTACAGCTCTGACGTCACTTTCAGTCTAACAAAGACTAAAATCTACACAAATACTTCATTACTCAGCGTTGAATTACTTGCTGGGTGTGTATGAGTGTATGGTAGAGATTTCGATCAGAAATCCCGCCCCGCCCCTTCCCCTCTCTTTCTCTCATCCGTCCCTTTCTTTTGCTCATTTTAAACTGGTGTCAAGTTTCACCCTCAATTTTAACTATGATAACCCTCACTCTGTTCTGCATACTTTCTCCAAGTGAGTGGGGTGGGTGGGGGGGAGAGAGAAAGGAGGGATTGACTTTGAAAGAGGACTAAATATATAATCTCCTTTTATGCTTTAGATTAAGCCCGAGCCATGTGATAATTTAGGAGGAGTTAACAGCGAGATTTTACTACGTAGTTCATCCTGCGGTCACCCATGCTTACGTACATATCTGTCCATTATGTATATATCAGTGTGTGAATGAGTAGTGAAAAAGGGGCACCGCTCTCCTTTCTTTTCTTCTGCAGCTAGTTAGGAAGACAAGTAAGTGGGAGTGAGTAGGGGTAGAGTACAAGATTGCTTTCTCCAAGTCTATTTTCAAGGATTTCATTAGGCCTCTCATGGCTGACTGACTTATCAGTAGAATTAATACGTTTTGGTGGGAGAAAGCGTAATTCCAAGCTAAACTTGATGGATGGAAGGGAAAGATATGCGTGAGAGAATCTCATGAGTAATGGAGCAAGGAACTGGATGGGACAGGAGTTGATGCTTTCTCCTCTCTCTCTCTCACTCACACTCTGGCCATCCAAAATGTGTACGTATGTAATACTCATTCTTACTTCCCTTTCATAGCCCAGCTCGATAGTAAAGTCTCACTTTTAGCCTCTTCACTCTTATCAGTAGTGGCGGATGACTTCGGCGATACACATCTTTTGTATACATTGTATGGACGCACATACACACAGCAACAAGACGTGAGCCATGAAAATACATTTCTCCCAAATGATTCGCATTGTACTATGTATTATGTGCTGCTCATGCTAGCCAGCTAAGCTGAATGCGTGGCTGTAAGCGTGAAAGAATAAACCAAGTATTTCAGAGATGTAGACTAAAGATCCATTATCTAAATAATCACATGTCTGCCATTAGCTGTGATATCGCCATGGAAACATTCTCTCATCTTTTGTCTCAACCTGCTGCCCGCTCAAATTTCTTCAATCCTTAGAACACACAGGGACTCATCAAAAACAACAACAAAAACAATCCAGCGAGCATACGCTGTCTGACTTCTGTTTCAATGCAGCTCCTTTTGTAGGACGGGTTTTCTACTGCACCTCTAGACAGATAGAGACGTTAAGAATCTGGCTTTCTTTATAGTTCTCACAGGCACTCACACACGCCTCATACGATCTACACAAATTCTTTTTCATTGTTAGATGTTTGAAGTGGATGAGCTATTCTAGCGTGTGGGAAACTAATAGGGAAGAAGAGAGATAGAGAAAAGCGAAGACGAGTTATTTGTTTAGCTGCTTTGGCAGCTCAGAGTAGTGACATAGAATTGATCATGTTTTCGTTGTAGAAAACAAATGCGGACGTCAGAGAGGGAGAGAGAGAGGAAGGTCGGCGGACATAACCGAAATGACTGATGGATTGTGTGGAGAGTAAAATCGATAAGCAATTAGTGCAAAAATCTCGTGCTTTCTCCACTTTCCCTCTTCCACTCCCTTTCACTGAGGCGACGCTAGTGTGGGAATAAGAGTGAAGTTGCAGAACGAAGCGTATATATGTATTCTGTCTCTCTCTCTCTTTCACTGTGTTCTACGCATACTGTCAACTACAAACAAAAAAGAGTGAACATGTACAGAGCTCGGTGTGCGTGCGACCTCTTCAAGCCCAAGTATGTGAGACAGGTAGACGAACACACATGCTGAGCATGTGGACAATGATATATTAGGAGCCCATGGTGGAGCATTATTTAAAATTGCACACATGGTCTGGTTAGTCAGACGAATTCCTACAGCACCTCCAGCTATGGATAGCTACATGAGTAATCGAGTCCGCTGAGAGACATATTGGAGAATATAAAGACATTTTCCGGGCAAAAACCAGTATGATTTGTCACATCAATTCTACATTCGCATTAGCATTTCGGCGGATAAATAATAATTCTCTCATCCTTTCAACCACAGATTCGTTATGACAGCCCCTGCTTATTCCTGTCAAACGCTCCGTTTCCCTTTGTATCCTAGACAGTAATGCATAGAAAATAGTCGTATCCATCGTTATAGTTTTAGCATGGGACGTCGTAATAGTAGTGGGTCAGTGTGTATTGTAGCCTGAAGAGGGCAAACGTAAAGGATGGAAAACAGAATGATACTTAAATGTGATGGGATTGAGCACATCAAAGATACCGATAAGGGAATGCGGAATGGGCCCCTGGAAACTCATTCGTATGTATGTAATATATTTCTATGAGTGCGTGTATGTGCGTTGGAAGGGAACAGGAGAGCTGGTAGAAGAGAGGCGTGAAACCAGGAGTAAAAATTCCGTTGTAAAAGCAGATGTCCGGCAGAGTGTGACGACTTTCCTACACTTGTTCCCATTATTCTCGCCCTTAATAGCCTCAAGAATGGTGAGGCATTTTCTCTGCTTTCAAATAGTCAAAAAGAGGGATTATTTTTTCTTTATTTCTAGTTTTTTGTAACTCGTTTTGCAATGCTACAATTCCCGTCTTCATGTTTCTGTTGAAAGACAGAGAGAGAGTGAGCAAGTGAGCGAGGGTTCACTGCATTAGGATTGCGTCCTTCTCTTTCTGTTACTTGACTGTCGTCCTACAGCTTTTAAGCGGACCCGTGTGTATGTGTACTGCGGGAGACGAGGGAGAAATGGGGAAGAAAGCAATGTATGAGTCTGTTTCTGTGCGTGTATTTGACCATAAGGAAAGTGAAAAAAGGACCATGTCGTGATTGCATTACAGTTGCTGTTAAGTCCGTTAGAAAGGAAATTTTATCACTTTTTCCGGAGTTGAGACTCGCTTTGTAAGCATCATTGCTTAAAATCGTTTGACCCCATTGACGATGGCCGCCATCATGCACTACTGAAGCACAGACCGGGACGGGAGACGGAGAATAGGGTCTTTATGTAGCTATGGGAAACCCCTATGGTTGAAGGCATGGACAGAGCAGACCATATTAGTATCCGGGAAGGACAAACGCGGATGGAAGGGAAATTCTTGAAAGAAATCACCATATAGATGTGTTCTCTTCGCGTAAATGCTTTCTAATATCCGGCTCAAGCGAATGATTTGAGCCACTTTAGTCGGTAAAATAATAAATTTCAGCCCTACTTGACTTCTATGGCTCAACTTATGAATGATGAATCACTCATTGTTTTGATTGAGTCGCATTCTAATGACTGTGTATGAGTGGTCGTGCATAGCGTGAGGATATTAAAGCTAAATGTAGGAAGCCAAGTCATCTCATCGAGAGATGGGTGGGGGAATAAATTTTCATCGAAAAAATTCAGCTGAGAAAAGTTGTCTCAAGTAAAAAGTTGCATCAAAGCCCTCACCATACAACAGCTACACAAAGTCACACATACTCAAATAGCCACACAATGCTTAGCGTGTGTGTGAGCCTTAGTGTCTAGTGAAGTGAGATTCCAAGTGGTCTCCATTTCAAAAACATGTAACAAGTTGATATAAGGAAAAGTGAAATTCACTTGCTTTTCAACTACTACAGCAATGAGCTGAGGGGAGAAGTTAAAGGATCAATAAAATAGTAACAAAAGAGGCTGAGAAGGATTTCCATTTGAATAAAATTCAATGGGAACGTGAACACGCTGTCATAATTGGGGGCAAAATGCGAGATGCTTCTCTCTCTCTCGCTCTCATACACAAGGTTTTTCTCTTCATTTTCGGTAGTATTCAATTTGACTCACTCACTTGGCTCATTCTGACCCAACCACTCTATCAATCTCCTCTCCACATCTTTCTCTTCTTCTTCTGCTTTATTTTCTATGACTAAATTTGCATTAAAATTATTAACGAGCGATGTTCTAATTATCACATTTATTTTCAAGAATATTTTAAAAACTTTTCTTCACCAGCTCTTTCAGCATGTTGTGAGTGAGCCTACGTCTCTCGGCCTCAGCATACTTTGGGCAACTCAAATGCACATTCACATGCCGCATATACTACCTACGCAGCTGTTTTACCACAACACAAGAAGAATCCTAGTAAGAATGAGGCCTTCAGCTGGACCATATGCTTTTCGACTTTGCTGCACAACAGTTGAACTTGATGCGGGCCTCATTCTTGTGGCTTTCTGCCACATTTCCCCTGAAATCCCTTCACTTGCATTGACGAAACTTGTCTGTTCGTCCACTCAAAGTTGCCTTGGTGCTGATGCACAACTTGAGGCAGAATTAAAACCGCGGATGTAACTCGTTTTGAACTGTTTTATCCTTAAGCAGTAATCGGAGGCTTATAATTACCGTGGCAAAGAAAACCATCGGATCGATTACACAGCTTTAAAGACAATTTCTTTCCATTCCTTCTAATCATACTTTCCTTATGTATGCCATGGCGCCACCAGGTTTATTTCTTTACTTATAAACCCACTCAGCCGTCTAGATTTTAGCTAGCTTGTCATTATTACAGTATATCCTATGTTTGTATGGGACCACAAATGGGACATGAGGGGAAAGTAAGTTACTTACACAGGGGAAGGAAAGAAAGAAAGACATAAAATAGATAGGAATAATTTGCTCGGCAAGTGACTCATGTTTGCAAGCCAGTAGAAGGAAGGCTGAGAATAGAAGAAGAAAATGAGAGCTACCGTGCGTGTACATATTGAACATGGGAATTTGACTATGTGTATTACTGGAGCGTGTGTGCATGTGTAGACATGCCAAGTTGGCTAATTTTCTTGCCAGAATGGAAAAAGGAGAAAAGCATGGAGGAAGGAAGCACATGAGAAGGCGTAAAAGTAGAAGTGAGTGCGAGGAGCGCTGATTTTTCTCTATACCAAACCACTTTCTTCACTCACATTTACATCTCAAGTCGGTAATTGGAAGTAAGTCTTCATCCATCCGTAATGTTTTATTTTATTGAGCATTTCTCCTTTCTTCGTACTCCTGCATCTCCACTCTCCTGCTGCTACTGCTCAAATGAGTCAAGCAATCACCAGCCTCTCATTCCCTCCTGCCGATTTCAAGTGGCACTCGAAAAAATTGTACGCTCCGTCTAAAAAGAAATAGCTGGAGCGTTCCACACACACATACTCACACAGTCAGCGAGTGAATGAGCACAGGAAGAGAGGAGTCAACTGAAGAGTAAAATAATGCTGTTAGAATGTGTGGAATTTCAGAGTTGAGCTCACTCTGGAAACCAAGTACTCACTCTGTACAATGCTGTCGTATTATCACCGTCATATTCACACTATTTTCTTCCTTTCTCTTATGCTCATCAGACGAATTTCCCACGAGGAGCTGTCTGCTGAGAGAGATCATGTATGCAACAACGCTTCGTGTCAAGCCATAAGAGAAATGCACTCGTGGCATTATGCTAATTACCGTGAGGCTACCTAAAAAGCACATCCTCTCCTCACCGTATTTGTACTGCAAAAATTGAGACACATGATACAGGTCTACCTGTGGGAGAGTGCTTAATGAATGAGGGCAAATTTGATAAAACTTTTATGCAGCTCCATGGCAGCAAGAACTGTCGCCGTCATAATTAATTGTAAGACAAACAAGGGACTCCTTCTGTTTCCTCTTTGCTAGCGAATGAAACTACAGGCTTTCACCTATTCATTGTGGCTCCATTATTGTGCTGGACAATACAGTGATACACTGCTGAGATCACAAGCACACCAAGGAAATACGGATGGACAATTTTATGTGTGTGTGGGGGGTGGGGGAGGCGTAGAGCCTTTCTGTTGATCGTGTTGATGTGGCCCACGGCCATAGTTGAGCTGAATTAGATCCTTCTTCTTCTCCCGTCCGTCGGTGGCGATAACTGCTGGCTCTTGGTTTTCAAGTGGAAGAGGAAAACGAGGAAGAAAGAGAGAGAGAGAAAGTAAGGAGAAAAGTCTGACTGTTTGATTTATAACTGAAGAGTGGAGCGTGTACAATTCTGAGTCCGCAGCCGTGGCAGATACTAGACCCATCCAATTGTTTTTCAAGACCTTCCAGAGATTAGAAACTCTTTTGGCTGTGATTTATGTATCGGAAATAGAAAAGCAAGATGAGTTTGCTCTTCCTCTTTTCTCCCTACTTTATACATACATTTCTTTCTCTTCTTGTTCCTCCGTCGACCCCTCAAGTCTTGGATTTCTCATCTTGGTAAATCCACCATTCGTATGGCACGGCGTGGATTCATACAAAACATAGTTTATATGGCCAGAAACGACGGGAAAAAATTCTGTGAAATTGTCGTATTTCTATGTGAAGGACGAAGAGAGAATTCTTTTATTTGCACTCGTCTGCATTTATGGAGGGGGGAGCGAGAGAAAGACAGACCCTAGCGACAGAGTAATAGGAGCGTTTTGATGCAGAGCCCTTCATGCTACTAGTACTACTGGTTAGGCATTCTGTATGTAACCTTTGCCTTACATAGTCATGGCCTCTTGCGTATTTTCTTCCAGAGGTAAAAAGTTAAAAAAAAGTTTCTATCCTCTGGAGATAAGGTGTAAGTATTACATGAGTCAAACACAGACACTTACATACACGGATTCTTATGGCACTTTATTCCGACAGGGATTTGATTTTGATTGGCACGTCCACATTCCAAATGAATGGTGAATTCAACTATGCACTCAGATTTCTTTCTCTTTCTTTTCTCTTCTTCCCTCTGTCCCCTTACCCTACCCCTCAGGCACACACACAAATTCTCCTCTCTTCCATTCTTTCTCTCTCCCTCCTTCCTGAGTCACTTCCTCTCTCTCTCCCTTTCCTCACATCTCTCATTCTCACATAAACAGACTAGACGTACACAATGCTAAATAGAAGTCTCACACAGACATTGTCTATACAGATCCTTTCCTTTTCGACACTCTGCCTGCCTACTTATCAAGACAAATCCTTTCCTTCCTCTTTCTTATCAGACTTTTCAATTTTTTATTGAGCTAAAACAACAGCAGTAGCACCCCTGAATGTACCTTATTGCTTCTGTCTTGCTTCTATGCCACTGGAAAAAGATAAAAAAGCAAATGCTAGTAAATTTGTATGGGCAATATACTGATGATAGTGAAAGGAACGCCGGGACAAGCGTAAAGGAAATGGGATCCGCCTGGTCCAGACATTTCCCGCGTTTTATTTTTCTCACTGCATCAACAAGATTATCATTTCCTTCATCTCTGTACCCGGACCTCTTCTGGTCGTGGCTTTTTTGAGGATGTCCCATTATTTACGAGCTGGAGTGGAGAGTGAGTTAGCTTCCAGTGCTTCCTTGTACACCAGACCATTACAGCGTGCCTTATAGAGTAAGGGGCTGGAGATATACGAGTGAGTGAGCTCAGTGAACCGCAACATTTAGATACTGGTGAAGAAAGGGAGGCGGGCAGGATGCGGACGGTCATGACATGATGGCACTTCCGGTGGCTACAATTCTTCCCGCCGTTTCCACATGTGTAGCTACATAAATAAGTAACGAGGAGCTTCCTAAATATGTTTCAAAGTTGCACGTAGAACAACGATGGAGTAAGCGGGGATGCTGAGATTTTGCCTCCATTGCACTGCTACTACTACTGTTACCATGTCAACGACTCGTTTGAGGTGGGGACTATCGATGCTTGAAGGATTTAGCTGTCATATATTATTTATGTGTGGACGCCTTGGAAGTATGTTGAACGACTTGCGATTTAAATCAAGGGGGAAAGGAGCATAGAGTGTGAAGCTTCTTTGTGTACGCTGCTGCTTCTATTGCCATCATCATCATCATTATTACAGGGAGAAAGAGGAGAGACGACCAATGGGGTCTTATATAAACTTTCCTTCCCACACTAATGGACAAAATGTGGAAATTTCTCACATTACACTGCTCATCTTCCACTGATTTATACTCTGGCTCTGACTAGTTAGTTGACTGTGTTAGGGAAAGGGTAGAAAAGATGAAGGCATGTGGGTATGTGCGCGTGTGTCCGTGTGGGCAATGTTATTGGCACAAGAGGAATCACATTACCGCAGTGTAGCGTGTGTCATCGCGGCTAGTGCTAGTGAAATGTAGGATTGTTCCCTATGCTGATAGGCTGTAAATGATTAAAGTTGCAGTTAAATTTCAATAACATTCTGTTACCATAATAATTTCTGGCTTTTTCATGACACCCACTCCATGGTTTGGCGAACAACTGCACGTGTGAATTCGTGTTATCTCCTTATACTTACAAACAGTGGCCCATGCATGCTGGCCCCGCTTCTATGGTGACAGTTGGAGTGGGGAATACTGAACTTAATAAATCAGAGGATGTTTCAAAATTTCAGCGGTCGGATTAGACTTGTGGTATTCAGCTTAAAATTGCTCACTGCTAGTCAAGATGTATTATAAATCTCACTGGCTGCTATCTAAGGAGTCATGTGAACTGAAAATATATGTACATATATGGAATACGAGTTGAAAAAAAGGGGCGGGGTAGTATATATGGCTCTGATAGTTCATAGCTCTGCTGGTTCCGGCTGCTGGCCCCGGAAAGAGATGATTGGAAGACGTTACAGGGGCTGATCAAAAACTCTAATAAATTGGAACATGAGACGATTTGACTTTTATCTGCAAAATATATGATGGGACAATGTGGCAAGAAGAGGCTCATAAATTCTCTCTTTTCAATTGAACAAGAACTGCGGCGGGGTTTTTTGACATCGTGCTTCTCTTCTCATCCTCCCTCTTCTTCTGCTCCTGGCCATAGAATTGTGAAAAAAATTATGACGGGAGAAAAGCCCGGCTGTGCGACTGAGGGTATTGCAAGCAAAGAAGACGACGAGAAGACACGGTGGAGGCCGTCCCCTCAATATAAACCTAATAAAAGTCGGCGGCAGACACGTGGAAAAATATCCCTCAAGTTGGCGGCAGAAAAGCCACGGGAACAGGATCGTTTCTCGCGGAGTGTGTAATTGTTTCGGTATAAAAAAAACTGAAATATATTCCCAGCTAGATTTAAATCCCACCCTCTAAAGCCATCTGCACATCGCCCTGCGTCAGATCTACTCAAGGGGCCTCAAGCCGTATCATCAGACACCCTTGCTTACCATTGAAATACATTACTACAATCAAACTCCATCGCCACATAACCAGCAAACCAAGATCTATATCTTCTCACAGCACGAGATCGCAACTATTACATTAACACGTTGGCCGTAATAAGAAGAACTTTTCCTTGTGTTGGTCTACAGTACCTTTGTACTACAGTATCTTACGCAATGCTTGACCAAAATTATTGGCACTCTCATAAAATACTTAATCGATTTAGTCTAACACAAAGTAGAAGCTGGACCAAACTAGCTGTAAAGTTTAAGTTAGATGTCCGTATGGGTAACACATTTTGGGATGCAGACCCGAATGGGTCTTACCCGGGTGGGTCTTTTTCTGTAATTAAGACCCAAATTGGCTCGCGCGGATAGTCCTATCTTATGCACAACTGCGACAAACCACCTACAACTACTCATAGGCACATGTCCACATCCTCGTCTATAGATTGACTTCACTTTAACCGACTAAAACAAATCTTAAACACCACTTTACCTCTTCCGCAGACAACCTCGAAAATCGAAAGACGATTGATTGAGCCAACAGGCTTGAAGGCCCGCGGCTTAGTAATTGTTAGCAGGAAAGAAGCCAACCATTTTTATTTGAACAGAGAGGGAGACAGAGAGAAGTTCGAAACGACGTCCATAAGCTTATAGATTCCAGTCTAAATGTGCGTTATTCATGTATAAATTCGCGTGATTGTTGGTTCTAGAGTAGGAATATATATGGATGCGAAGTTGACCGTGAAGAGGGGGAAACCTTAAATTTTCATGCTCAACCCTTAAATTCAGTTTGTAAAACTGTCTTCCTACTGAGCTGCATTACATGTCCCCGAGGACATGGACATTTTTCTTCTTATTCCCTTTTAAATGACACTGCCCCCAGCAGTCCACCCCTTTATTGCACTCTTAAGACAGATTGAGTCACATTCTCTGGATCACTCTAACTTATCATGTCTTCATGTGCATAATAGCAGCAGCACCCTTGTCAACTTTTATTCAATCGTCACCACTCGCTGCCGATTCGATTCATGCTCCTTAAATCCTGCCTTCACAGGTCGCGTGCATCCACACAGTCTTTCCTTGGGGATACTAGTACTATCACCTAATGAGTGTAAAAGTCATGAAAGTCAACACTATAGTGTTGACGTGTAGTAGCTACTAACCCATTACTGGGAAATACAGTGGAACCATAGACGCAATCTTAGCTTAAATTAAGCCCTTTGTCAGATCATCAGTGCTTCTGAAAAATTGCTAGCTGAAGCAGCCTTAACATTAACAACATATTCCCTTTCATCAAACGACCCCGGACGTGGCATATCTACAAGATTTCTCTCCTTTGCATTTCCCCAGGCAAACCCGAAACTTTGAATAATAGAGCGCTCCAATTGTGTTTTTATTAATATCATGCCCTTTTGAGGATAATGTGTTAATTGAATGTGCGTACATTTTTGGAGAGTTTGAACGAGCAGAGTTCACCCGGTTGGCATGTTCATATGTTCATCTCCTTTCTGTCATCTCATCCTGCTGATAAAATGTGTACGTGGGTGCGGGCGGAAAAATGAAGACGGTTAGGGATGAATCGATAGATTTGAGCAAAGGATAACATTGTAGGTATTTTCTCTGTTCTTCTTTACCATTCGCATTTTCTTACAGCCACCGCTTCGCTTCCTCTTTGTGGTACATGTATGTGTGGGGAGAAAGTTAGAGAAAGAGGAAGGTTATACCTGGGAGCGGAAAGTGAGAGAAATGGAGCTCTTTCCAATTTTTTCTAGAAGTAATAAATCTCTTTTGCCCGTCGTTGTTGAATGCGCTGTATTACCGCTGCCATGGCTGGTTCCATAGCAGACAGCAGCTGCAAGTGTATTGTGGCCTATATTATCTTACGTACAATGTGCTCCGTATAGGTATGACCTTATAGTGAGTGTGTGTGTATAAGCTTGGATGCATACAAGAGGAAGAAAAAACTTACTCTTTTTCCTACCGAACGTGTCTTACAAGGTGTTAATTTGAGAGCCTCTGGCTCCAAGCGGATGCTTTGTGTAGCATTACAAGGAAAGAGAGCTATGTATGGATATGCTGTCAGGACAATCTTTCCTCTGTCCTAGCCTTCCTTGTTTTCTCTTCATGTTGTTCCACGCCGTCATAATGTAGCTAGAGGCTTATTCGGGACGAGATGTGCGGTTAAATCCCCCAGCCTGTGGAAAGTCTCCTTTCATATGTATACATATATATGTAACTTTCACCAACTTATAGACCTCCAGACATGTAATGGACCATATTTGATGATCTTATGTTAGCCATAGGAACATAGTGTGTCAGATCCCATATTTCCGGCCCAAACTTGTTTTTCTTGGGTGTAAAAAATGTCATTTTTATCCCTCGACCAGATCAGCTAGAGCTTGAGTGAGTGCGTGAGAAACGGGGAAAAATGGTCAGCTCCTCTGGCAAACCATTAATAATAATGACAGAGGTGTGGGGGAAACTAATTTGTATTTTGCAAAGACCTTAAAAAATCCCATGCTCCACATGCATCCGCTCTCCGTCTGTATGGCGTGTGTGTTTGATATGCGAAATATTAAGCTGCATAATTCATCCATGTCATAAATCTTGGGCGGCGCCGATGGAAAGTGAAATGCTGTAGAATACTGAGGGATAATATGGCTACTGCTACTAGTGGATACAAGGGCCCACCATAGCAACCCACCCAACTTTCTTGTCAGCAAGAGGTGATAACACAATTTAGCCGGCCATTTTACAGTTTTACCTCACACATGGAGGGACAAGCAAGTGAACAATGATCAAGGTAGAAAAGAAAGGAGGGCGGAAGATAAAATGTAAGCTATTGGACAGGAAGATGTATGGAGAGAAAGCTGACCCAGGGCTCCTATCTCTTACTCTCATCTACCTTTTACTGGATCTCCCGGTACACACATACAGCCCGCCCGCCCGCCCTGACCCTCCAGCTCATCCCCAGTAGCACTTGCATGTGTGTCTCTAAGTAAGTGAAATCCACCTATAATAGCCTCCCTTGTCCTCATCATTCTCCTTCACACACTCTTACTCCATCCTCTGTGACACAGGATATTGTCTTTAAATTGATTCCACTAACCTTTCACATCTACTACCAATGCATCCTTCTCATATGTCTCCCAGTTGATCAGGTGTGATAGTCTTTGATTTGACTCACGCTCTGTATCTCGTCTTTTCTGACCTCTCCTAAAGACCACAAAATGGGCAACAGGGAGCTTGCGTGGAGGAAACAATTAAAAGCCTCGCTCAGCACAGCTTGTCTTGCACAACAACAGAAAAAAGATTAGTGGCGCTCAGGGAGATGAAGGGGATAGACTTACTTGCTGCACTAGCAACCCCAATGTCTCTTGCGCTACTAAATTCGAAAAAAAAACTTGTCGGAGGAGAGAACCGATAAAAATGAATTATTTCCCATTTCAGACAAGTCCTTGGTTTTTTAATGCTCAAACCCGAAAACTTTCGCTGGCGTGTGCGGGTGGGTGAATGAAGGAAAGTCAGCCATAAGTTGGAAGGAAGGAGGAAAAAGAAGTGGAGAAAAGGCCGGAAATCGACATCTCGACCGAAGGAGATAGAGGAAAGCTCGATGTGCGCGTGTATGTGTGTACAAAAAGAGACTGAAGGAGTGTGGGCGCGGGTGAAAGGTAAAAAAATTATATGGAGAAAGGTGGCAATAAATGAAGGAAAAAATTTCATTGGGAAATTCAGGACGTTGTGTGTGCCATGTGGAAACTACGCTGTGTGCACCTTACGATAGTCCGTCCTGGCGTCTACATGTGCGTGCGTGCTGAGGGTTAGTGAAGTATTATATGAGGATTTAAGGTGCTACATGGCGTGCTACGTAAAATTTACGTGCCTATACAGTCCTCTGTGACTGATTCCATGTTCGATGAGTCCTACATTCAGTGCTCCTTGGTCTGGTCTCGTCGAAACAGTATGAGAAGTATACATACACCACTGTAGATATATATGTACACAATCCCAACCACTAATTCTATATAAACCAGCGTCTTTTTACCAGCGAGATAAAACATGATTGAAAATAGAGAGACACGCTAAATATGGATAAATCACATGAAAGTTTTTCCAGGCTTATACAGGTCTCAGTTGTGAGGAAAGATGTCTATAAGCACCTCGTACGCACACGCTAACCGGTCGGCAGAATATGCACACTTGTATATTATTTGTGCGTGTGTGTGCGCGAGTGAGAGAGAGATAGGGGTGAACCACTCGCTAGGTTCAGTCCCTTATGGACTGGCTCTTAATCCCTAATTAATTGATTCCCTGCGGGACAAGTGCGAGGCTCATATGAACTCTTTCTCTCCCCTGTATTTTTTGTCAAGGTTGTACATTACACTGTAACAAGCAGCATGGTAGGGTGTAAGGAAGTATAGAAGGTCAAGCAAAACAACAGTCATAGTCTACATTGAACTCGGCGAAAGTAATTATCACGAAGCTTCAAAAGTCAGCTTGCCCAAAAATGCACGCTATGTATACACAAATAAAGTCAGTCTGGGAATAAGTCGGTTTGAAAAACGTGAAGAAGGAAATGACTGTTAGAGTAGAGGAGGAATAATATCGGGGTAAAAAGTACATCTCAGCCGTCATAAATCATATGAAAATCTGCTCAAAGAGTCCCTAAAGATTACTATTAGCCAGAGAAATGGCGTAATTTTAAATTGCTATAAGTGCTACGCATGCTAGTCCCTACCGTCGTTGGATCCGGCGGTTACATTATCTAATATATATTCATCAAAATCTTTTTTTGTACTCGGGCTGTTTCCTAAACCCCTTGACGCATTTCTACGTGCAGTATACTTACCATTCGAAAGCCAATTAAATTGTGAAGTGTATGGCCATAAACTTCCCGATTTTGGACCAGGTCAACTCTAGAACTTGGGCCAAGTTCGAAAATGTCGATTTTGTCTACATTTTTGCTCGAATATGGTCGACTGACCCACCATTTGACTCGAAATCCCTTTCTGAGAAAAAATCTGACTTCGATTTTAGGGATTGTCGATAAATGTAGGGCACATTGACGTGTCAATAGCCACTTTGGTTCATGTTTCCCTCAAAAATTATGTCGCACTTCAAAAATCTCGTTTGCTTCGTGCGAATAAACCTGTAATGTGAACTTTTTAATGTCATCAGCAAGATGCAGAATAAAAGACAGTTTGCGAAAACAACACGAATTATCAGTGGCAAAACAGAGCAAACCACGGGTGCCAAGTTGGAGTGAATAACAAGGGTCAAGCAAAGTCAGAGCAAATTATCAGAGTCAAGTCAGATCAAATTATCAGGGTCAAGTTAGAGAAAATTGTCAGGGTCAAGTCAGAGCGAATTACCAGGGTCAGTGTAGGGAAAATTACACCGGGGCTAAGTTAAAGCGAATCACCGGGGCCAAGCTGGAGTAAATAACCGGGATCGAGGTGGAGAACTATCTCGGTCAGGTTGCAGTGCACCAGCTAAGTAAAATTTGAATGGCGTTTGTCTTTTAAGCTATCAGGCGTCCGTAGGACGCGGGCTCGCTAGTTAATAGTAATTGCAAACTAACTAGTGGCCATTGCCTAGTGGAGAGAATCAAGTGACGAGAAGGTATTATGACCGCTGAAAATCTTTATGACTTCCAAAAAAACTATCCGTATAAAGCCTAGGCAGTTATATGCTACACTGAGTCATTGGGAATATGAATGAGCCGACTTTGGAGTAGACTTTGGCTCGGAGTTGAGCTTGTACGTATAAGCATTCTCCTGCTATCACAGCTATCACAAGGCTGATGAGCTCACTTCCAAACTGCATTACTATTCGCTGACCTACCTCCAGCCATAAAACTCACAGTGTGCAGTGGGGTGTTGAGTGAGAGCTACCGGGAGCCCGTTCTTTCGTTTGGTGTACGGTCCCTACAGAAAATTGTATTTGATCCTTTTAAAGCCGAAGCGGCCGGAAGATGGCGAAATGAAAGAGAGTTCTGGAGGATATCAATCCATCCCTTCATGCTGTCAACTGTAACGCTGCTCTTACAGCGACCTGGCGGGGTTATGGATTCTTTTATTACAATTCTCCGTTCTTTTCTTCGGAGTCATGGTGACTACTGCAGGAAGTGTAGATTATAAAAATTAAAAAAACGCGCAGGAAGTAAGAGCTAGATTCGTCGGCAAACATGACGACTGAGATGTAGGACATGCTAAATTCCACTTAAAATTGAATGGGACGGCAGCAAAGGGGACATTGCTATGGAATTCCAATAGAATGATGCTTCTAATTAGGCATAATTATTATATGCATAAATTTCTGTAGAAATGTCGCTTATAATTAGGAAAGTAGAAATTAATGGAGGCCGGATTGTGCGTACTACCTCGCAATTGGAATTTAATACAGTGTAATGTCAAAATTACAACTGCTCCCTCGGCAAGCATGGCAGGCGTGTCTTTCTTGTCTTATTTTTCTCTTCCGACTTCTTCGACAATGAGCTGGCCTAGGAGAGTACCCACTGTAGATCAGTCACATTAGGGCACACACACACAACAAAGATTGGCGTGTGCCTTTCGGTTGCACTTACACGAGAACAAAGTGTGAGAAGACTAGAGGGATTTGTTAAGGATTAATAGAGACAGAGTGAGTGAAAGTTGTTGTTGTACTGTCCATGTCCTCCACCGTTTTTGCTCGTCCTGACATGTCCGAGTCACTTTGACTTTATTTCAATGCGATCTACCACAACTTTAATGCATTTGCACTCTCTGTGTGCCAAGAAATAGTCAATTTAGTTCAGCATGTGCGTTTGAGTGACGTGAAATATTTGGTGTGACATTCCATGTGATAAATTCAAGTATACACAAACATGTAGCAGATGTATTTTGGAAGAGATCGGATAAGTCGGTTTGTCACAACTTGTGAGCTTGACTTTATGAAAGCCCTGTACATTATATACCATAATCATAGGAATAGCATTGTGGTAGTGTAACTTTCGAGTGTAGTATGCCCGTATTCGTCGTCAAGCTGTCCTCTCATAGCAGTACACAAACACGCCAGCCTCATTATGGGGCACCAATGAATGATTAATGACATTTCCTTCTTCATCACTTCCAATCATCCCTCCCATCCATCTCCCACTCATTTTCCTTGATGCTTTCCTCAAACTCGTTTATTCCTGCCAACTTCCATTCAGGACTGATACGGGACAGAACATTAAACTGGTACAACTTTGCCACTATGCAGCGCACGACTGCCAGCCAAGTACGTAAGGCGAAAGAGAAAGTTTTCTCGATGGCATCCACTATACTACTGCTACCACTTTCTTTACTCATTGTATTCCCTTGTTTTACCCATGCTCCACGGATGGTCAACCATTGGAAAAGAAATATATTTAACCTTAAGCCCGAATAAATAATGTGTCCGGAGAGTGGGATAGGCACATACACACGTGCAGCTCTCCAGCTTTGTTCCAGCAAAATGGGCGCCCAAGAGGTGAAGGAAGGGTGTGACTATCACGCTGTAAAGTCATTCCATTAGCCTCGTATGTTTAACCATAAGCCTTCCCTGCATTCACGTCCGACCCAAAGCAGGAGTCTAATGTCCACAATCAACTTTCACATGATCCGTCCTTTACTTCCAACGCCATCGTCCTCTTTTTCTTTCCTCCTCCTAATTATTCCTCCTCATCCCATGCATACACATTTGTCTTCCAGGTTAGCCGCTTCAGATATCCATTTGCATAAAAAGATCAGCCACTTCTGCTGCTGCTACGACCGTAGTCGTCGTCGTCGCTCACGTCACTGACATGCTTGTCTTCCCTTATAAGGATTACAGTGGCGTGGCAGAGCAGAAGAAAGATTCTCAGGGATCGTAGACTATACGGCCCTATCTATCCCCCTTTCCTATAATAATAAGCTCACCTTGACTTCCCAAAGTCTCATCACTACTCTAACGGCTGAGCGCTATATAGCTTGTGAGAAGATTTACATTTGATCCAGCCAGCAGACGACAGTATGAACAGGCCGTGTAGCGATGTAATTTCCTTCATCAATCTTCCCACAAGTTCTTCTAACACACTCTATACTCCACCACGCTCTTAGTCCTATACATTCGTCGTTTCTGGCACCACATCCTTTCCCTTCTCCCGCCTCCATCCATGGTTCCTTCTAGTGATTGTCTCCGTTGTACCGTTGATACAATAAGGAAAAATTAAGTAGTCCTACTATGTGGATAATTAAATTCAGCATCTCTATGCTCATTCACAGCATTTCCAGTGTCTTAATATATAGAGGGTTTGTATGTGTGTGTATGTAAGTCGGCGAGGACGGAACGGGAAAATAAACTAATTGCAGGTTGACAGCTCCTGTAACCGTGCAAGCATTCATCTTCTAGGCTGGAAGCTTTACTGGCCAAGAAAGAGGCACTGCGTTGATGTCTTATTCAACCAGCTGCCCCGGGGTTTTATTAGTGGAAGGTAAAATCACCTTGCCCTAAGTCTTCCCAGTGTGACCTGGTGGAAAAACTTGAGGGATTCATGTAGCCTTCTCTTTCTCGGTTTCGTTTTCTCTCTCCCCTTTATGTTACCTAAAATGGTAGGAAAAGTTTTTCCATTGTGCCGGAAATGTGACTTGGCCTGTGAGTGGGCAAAGTAACGGCGGCTCTTGAAAATGTTGCCAAAATGGCCGGCGGTGAAGACGGGCGAAAGGAGTTGTAAGGGGAAAGAAAGAAGAAATATACATTGAAGTGGAAGATAAAGATCCGTCAACGATCGATTCAATAGCGCTGCTGGTGAGAGGGGAAGCTTTATCATATCCAGGGTAAAGGTAATCAGTGTGGAATTGGTTGAAGGTGAAAAGGATGAAAGTTTGTTGCAATATTGGTACAACGAATGCTAAGTCCTGGACTAAATGCTCACTGCATGCATGTTCTCCTTAGTTCTGTGAAAAGGGAGCCAACAGGGGTTCGATTCTATTCGAAAAGGTTCTTAAGGGCAGCAAGCCTTGGCTTCTTGTTTTGATATATACCAGCAAACCTATAAAGTACTTAAAAGTTTCATTCTGCTTTCTGTATGTGAGAAAGAATGTGTATATAGATATGTGTGTGTATGTGTGTGTTGGAGAAAGTTGTTCAAACTGAGCTAGAAGGAAACGGACTTTGTGAGTACTAAGCAGGACTTAAGCTGTCGTAAGCCATGGAAAGTAGGAATGAGTGAAAGTGTAGCGTGAAAGTTGCTCCTTTTACATGCTTTCCCTCTCCTTTTCCCTTCTATCGCATCGATTACAAAAGTAGTAACAGCAGGAGTGTGTGGTTGGAAGGGAGCAAGCGAGCATGGAATACTAGTAGCCCGCCCGACTAGTCCGAGCTCTTTGGAGATTAGTTTTCCACTCTTTACCTCCCCCACTCTCACTCTTTCTTCTCTCTCCATCTCTTTCTAGTTCTCTTTCTCTCTTGAGTTCAACTAGATTTTATACTCTCACATTGTGTTTGACCAACACATTACACACATACACACACCTCTTTCATTCCCTCTCGCACTCCAATAGCTCCATCTACATTAAAACTGTCATTTGTTTACAAATAGTTGGTGGAAATGCCAGTTACATCCCGTTATTTCTATTACCACGACCGTAGTTTCTGATTTCTTTCAACTTTTTTCACTGCCAATGCATCTTAGTTGGGCCATTTTCTATGGTTCTTTCCTAACTACTACCATCTGGTCTTGGGCCATGTTCAGTCCAAAATTTACGCTCTTTTTATGGACTTGTGCCGTAGTTCGGTTGAGTAGAGGGGGATAGAGAGAATAAGGAAGTTGGAAAGATGGGAAGAGTGAGTGAACCAGGAGGCGAATACTACGCTACATTCTGCTTCATGCAGTGGACTTGTTTTTGGTTCACACACTCTCAGCACTGCATCTGCTACTTGCTTGCTTCCTACCGAAGGAGCCTTGACTGTTCCTCAGCTTTCACTTTCAGTCTCATTTGCATCACACAGTCCTTACACGTTCAATTCAATTCCCGAGTCAAAAAGCTCTCAACAAAAACCAGGAATAATGTAATGCTCGTTCACATTTCGTCTCCTTCCTACCACTGGTCTCCAGACTGTACACAGGCCAGGTAATGTATTTGTATTGCCACGTGACCTTTGAGCCATCTACTTCACAATATTATTACACTCGAGTCATTCCAGCATAGAACTTAAACGGAGAAAGAGGCAGAGAACATTTTAGCTTTTATTTTACGCGTGAAATGGGGAAAATTGAATGGGTTTCAAAATGTAGAATGGTTGAGATGCGCGAGAAATATTAGATTTTACTGTGTGAGAAGGTCTCTCACGTATTTGTTGTTAAAATGTGTAGCTATATTGAGGTACCAGTGGTCCCTAGATGAGTTCATCGCATGCCAATGTTAAGGTGTGTGTATGCGTGGGTGCATATGGAAAGGGTTTAGGGTGTGAGAAAGCGAGAAAGGTTTTGCAAGTAACGAGTTGGTATCCTGTGGGGATAGTTGAGAGCCGTGTGATGGATGTAGAATAGCGGATGTACAGAGCTAACGAGTGAGATAGAGGGAGGACGTGTAGTCTGTGAATGCAGTTGGTAGGCAAGAGTGCGAAGCTACCATTTATTCGTCTGTTTACACTGTTATTTTTTATTCCCTTGAAAACTGAGTGTAGTGTCGTGCAGACCGTGAACTTTAGATACCACTGCGAGGTCGGAGCTTGTTGTTACAGATGGGTTTAGAGCGCCATTCAAAATTTCGTCATAGCCTGTACTCCTCTCTTTCTCGCTCCTCGTGCAATACTTCCCTTTCAGTTTTTCAAGGTGTAAAAAAGCCATGCTCCATCATGAACATGATCACAATTGCAAGTTTACTGTGACATCGAGCTAAACAGTCGTATAGGTGGGCTTTAATGGGCACATTTTTTATGCTCGATATGAACTTCCCCTATATTATTCCAGCTGGGCCGAACGTGATGACATCAACCGATGCTTGTTGTGGAGTGACGTAGGATATTCTTTTGACGAGGATTCATGTCCTAACGTGTCGGTTTCAACTGCTTAAAGCATCCAGGGAAACAGGTAAACAAACATACAGAGGACTTGCATCCGGTCAAACAGGTCGACACCGTACTCACACAGGGAATTACAGCTCCAACTGAACCACATAACATGCACATGTACAACTTCACTAATAGAATCTGGTAAGGTTTCATTGCTTGTGTGTATGTACGTGTGCAGAAATAGGATATTGGTTCGCAGTTGAAGGTGGATAATAGGCTGATTTTGTGTGAAGTTTATACATTTTTCGAATTATGGTGGCCACCAAAGTGTCACCAAGTAGAAAGTCATTATATTGGTATGGATTTGGTTCATATCTATCATTCATATGCAAAGTACTTCTGCATGAGGCTGAGTATTTACGTACATTAGTTTGTATATAAAAGCGTATGTAGGGGATGGGGAAATAGTGTGAGCATTGCATTGTGTGGCTACTTATTTGTGAACGAGTCGAGGAGAGACGAGAGGGCCGCACACAAACATGAATTGTGCTGAATTTTGTCTGCTCCCAAGCCTATGTCCCACATAATAAATCAGACTGGGAAAAATGTTCGATGAAAAAAGACATTTATATTGAAAGTGTGTTTTTCCGCAACAAAATCATAAAAGATTAATGGTCTTGTCGCTTCTGTGTGCGCGCGGATGTGTCTCCTCTAAGCAAGAAGAAATCGATGTTATTTTTTCTGTACTACAAGGAGCGACAGAGTATTCTCTCGCTAGCTGTCTTCTCATTCTTATTCCCCATGCCGTACTTTTCGCTAGTTTCTCTCCATCGGTTTACGTTACCCACCATTGGGATAGTTAGAGGACAGATCAAATAGTAAAAGGAAAGTACACATCTAACTCACACTCCACCAACTTGACTAGCTCTCCCGCTGAGCTACTGTAGCAGCAGAGGCACACACACGCACAAACAAGGACGTTCACTCCGTCAGGTTTCCGGGACGCACATGTTATTTTCTTGTAGTCCTCCTCTCTCCCTCTCTCTTTCTCTTTTTTCTTGTTCTACATGTCCAATATTGGTATGTCCTCCCAGGCACAATTTGTACAACTATCTATTATGAAAAAGCTAAGATAGATAGAGGTAGCTGGGGACAGTGCGCGTACGTCCCACTCTCAGTTTCTTCATACAGTAGGTTAAAAATCAGCTAGCCAAAAGGTTGTATGGGACAGGCGGTAGTGTTTGTAAAAGGAGGAAATTGGATCACATCTTCTCCTTTGTCTCCTCACCCAATACTCTCTCTTTCTCCGCCATGTTTACTCAATATTTGACCTCCTCTAGCTTCTTTTTCAATCCTCTTCATCCTGGCTAAGAATCAAAGATAGTTAGACCTTTTTCAGACAATCTCTTTCTTCACTGTTCTTACATCAGTTGCGTGTGCACGGTTGCAAAGAATGCAGCCAATATATTTAGCAGTCGCTTCGTAGATTTTATGCATGCCGTGTGAGTTCAATTAAATCAAACTCAAGATACTGCAAAGTACTAGGATGAATCATGGCTGTTTAAGAAACACAGAGACACAGGGTGAAGGATCTTGAATTTTTCTTGGAATTTTCTTCTGCTATCTGTCTAAAGGTTGCTTTCTATCTGTACGCCCATGCCTGTCTGATGAGTGTGTGTGCCCTTTGTCTTAATGCTTACTAGCTTGAGCTCCTCAAATAGTAGTAGTCTGTCGTGTTCGTCAAGTTGATTGTTACTGCTGATTGACAGGCTGGAAACTTAAGTGAGCTTGAAGGATGGAAAGTAAATAGAGAAGGTACATGTGCATTTACTGGAATCAAACCTACTCGCACAAGTGCCAAGGAAAAATCAGGCTAACTATGACGAATATGTTGGAGTACATTACAGTGAAAATTGGTTACCAAACATCTCTTACTGGATCTCCGAAGGTCTTACTTGACAGTGGATACTATTTCCAGCAATTTTTACCAAGTTTACTTGAGATCCTATGGGATTCTTTTCATGTAGCAGCCGTACATTCTTCTACTATTCGTAAGTAAGTACCTGATGATCCTCCATTTGTATTGGTTGGTTATTCATTCATATGGGAAGCTAACATCTCCTTATGACTACCCTGAGGATCATTCCTTTCAATTATTTTATTCCTAATATCTCCAGCAGGCTTTTTATGCAATCGTTACTCCAAATCTGTCAATATCCTGATGCATTGCGTAAGTTCATACTTTCTGCACATGTTATCTTAGTACGTCATACTCCCCCTGGTCTATAAATGCCTGAAATACTTTACCTATTTCCACCAGAGCTTTCCATTTAATGGCACTTACAATATCCTCTTAAACCGACAAGAGGATTTACAGTGATAGAATGCTAATGCCCCTGGCCGTTGTTACAGCTTTCATCATCATCATTTCAACCGGATTTGTAATATGCACTAGTAAAATACTTTTAAATGATCATGAAGTCATCATCATCATTATACTACACTCATTATTATCGTCATCGTCCAGCGATCATTATGAGCAAAATGGTGAGATCACTATTCTCATTAAGTCGTCATCTGCTGTAGTTGCAGTGCGGTGGGATGCGTTCATCTATCAAGCGACGGGATCATTTACTCCTCTGGTACCAACTCTGAGTGAATGCATCATGAATAATTAGCCATGTCAGGCTGAGCAAGGAAGAATGGGTCATTTACGGTGAGATTCTATTAAATCAGCTGAGGACTGGAAGCATTAGCGTGCTTTAAAAGTCATCAACGTGGCAGTTGTGCAAAAGAATCCGCCACCGCACAAAGAACACACTCACACAGGCTTACAAACGACACTCATCAGTATTTAGTTGTACCGAGGAGAATGCATAGTTTATTTGACTCTGTAATATATTTATGCGACTGGATACACGGAGATGCAGTATGTGATGGGTGTGAGAAGGCAAGCCACGGAGGAAGGCGGAGCAGAATTCAGACACATAAAGTGAAACTACTGTAAGACTAACACTGACGACCCTGAGGCTGCTCGTGGTCTTCTTAGCGGTGTGTCTCAAGTGAATATTCAAGGATCTTGCTACATCCTCGTGCAGGCAAGTCATCTCATTAATATTCATTAGAGCTTGACTAGGAAAACTAGTGCCGATCTTCTTCCTCACTTTCCCATCTACAATGCCTACATACACGTAGATACATTTTACATCTCCCACACAGCACCGTCAGCCTGCTCTCTTAAATAAAGCTATGACCGCACCAGCTGATCACATCAAGTGTCCTCTCAGGTTGCCATGATAATGATCCTAAGGATTACGACTACTACAACGAGCATTTTAAAAGCAACAACTTATTCTATTTTACTTACTCTTGTCTTCTATACTCTTCCGTATTGCTCCTCTACAGCTTTTCCTGGAATAAAATGTAAAATTTTATAGGGTTTCACTTGAAAAATTTCCTCAAGATTAAAGGCAAGTAGAAAGCTGATCAAAACAGAGTGACTGAGGAGGTGGAGAGTAAGACAAAGCACCAGCCGGCGGAGAGGGAAAGACAGAAGGAGGATGGGGAAGAGGAGTAGCGAAGCAATTTGCTTCTAGTCTCACCATGTATTCAACTTTCAAAGGAAAAACTTTGAAGAACAAAACAAAACTATGATATTTGCTCCGCAGTTTTTCTCTATATACACAACCTCTCCGTCTTCCTCTCTCTCTAGCTCTTTTTTTATCTCCTCTTTCTCGATCTTCAGACCTCACGCATTTACTCACAGACAGACAAACACACACACACACACACGCTCTTTTTTCCTCACTCTCTGTCTTGGTGATAAAAGGGAAAGAGAGATTTTGGGATTTGAGAAAACAAAGAATATTGATGAGTGGCAGGAGAGGAAGGGAAAGAACAGAAAGGCGGGTGCATAAACATTCACACACATACACTCCTAAAACGACCTTAGCACATGTATGTCGAGCCTGCACGGACAAGTTAAGAGACTTGCAAAGTGTTATGCACATACACTATCGAGCAGTTCTCAGCCACTACTTCGCGCATTGCCTCTCACAGGGGTTTTAGGTGTAATCAGCTTTTGTGTGCTCCTATTCCTCATGCCGTCACAGTGAATGTGAACCTCTGTGTATGCGCCCTGTCATTGTTTTACTTGGGTGACGGAACATCTCGCTATCCTTGTCTCATCAATCACAGCATAAAATAAGCTCCGCTCAACTATCGACTTAGCAGGGGATAAATGGCATTTGTTTACGTGGCTGGGCGAAGCAGAGCACATTAGAGGTGACTGTATTGCTAATATTGCTATATAATGCACATAAGCTAAAGGCATCGTGTTTCTCGTAGATTATTGGAACCATTTAGACAAGTTCACAATGCGTATTAAATTCGACGACTTCTGACTAAAATGACTCCTCTTATACTTGACAGTCTCACTATTATTGCGCCCGCTGCTGACCAACATATAAATGGAAGTAATAGTGAAGGAGAAACTGGAGCCATGCTGGCAGCTGTACGAGCATTTCAATGGTTTCATTATTTACTTTCTCCTATGTGTGCTCGAGACGTAAACGGGACATACTCGTCTAGCCGCATGGGAAAAGTAAGTTATTATCGTTAATCACGGACGTCTGTTCTACTTTTACATACATGCATCTTGCTTTAAGTCTTGAATTACTAGGAAAAATAAAGAGGACAGAGGAAGAAAAACAAAGTTTCAAGTCAACTTTTTAGTCATTGCCACAGAGAAAGAGCAGAGACGAAAACATTTCTGACAGCAGCCACTACTGCTGGTATGTTCCCACACGTCATTCGGACCCTGCTCATGTGTTATATTCACATCCATCATGTACTCACCGTTGGTTTTATTCTACGAATGAGAGGGAGAATGAAGAAAAAGCTGAAGCAATTACTTTTTCCGTAAAACATCATCGTCGTCGTCTTCGTCCCGCGGACGATGAGGAAAGTATTTTTGTCTTGTATTTTTCATTTGTTTTGAACAGGAGCAAGAAGGAAGGGAACAAGTTGAATTCTCAGCATAGTTTTCTTCCGGTGCGGCAAGAGTTGTTTGAAATGAGAAGGAACAGGAGTACATATTTTGACGGTGGAGTAGAGAAAGGGAATTTTCAGCACTTTTAGTACTTTGGTTACTGTTATTGGGTTTATTTGTGGTCCTCTAATTTATCGTAAGAGAAATAATCGTCTCATACCATCAGTATATGTAATATAAAAGCGCTCTCCCACTTACAACAACTAAATGGCCTGTAAACAATAATGAATTGCACAATTGGTTTCAGCCCGTTGACTCTCGTCGTCTGGAGTAACCACCGCGTCGCGGTGGGGATGGCGGAACTGAAAGTCAAAAAATCGCATTTGTCATGGAACCTTGGTTGGACAGGAATTCAGATGGAATTGTCAAATTTCCAACTGTCATCATTACAATGTGTAGTTCTACATAGATTAGTAGCAAGTCCTGTGCAAAATTTCCAAGGAATTGCATAGCAATTTTCATTTTTCCTATCAATAGTCCGCTACCGTCATGGTTGAGAAATCACCGACCCCACGCTGTCCAATGAATGAATGCTGCTGTCCAACATATCAACAATCATGAAGCATTTGTACCCATTACACATTGGTCTACTGTGCTGACACATGGCGACTCGTTTAAGAGTCAATAAAGTCCAACAGAGGTGTTAGAAAATATTGTAATTTCGTAATGCAATGAAAGTCCCCTTTACTTAAAGCGATTGGTTACATGCATGTTTCTCTTATGCATACACTTGTAGTGAACATGTGGGGTAAAAGTATAAAGTTTTCTCTTATGTTGTACTTGTAAATGTATGTGTGTGAGAACAGCCGGTGTGGTGTAGTGTATGTGTAGTAATGTTTTTGAGGAGAAAACCATTAGAGGCACACCGCTGGGAGGGAAAAAATGATGCACGTAAACTAGTTTTACTTAGAAAATGGAGAAATGATGGTCGTTCAAACACTACCATGGTCGTTTGCGCCTGAAAAAAAAACGAGCAGGCTTCGGCTACAGTAACAACTGTCCAGTTATCCTTGTAATGCTCAAGGTTTTCACATACTGCCACCACAAGAGCACGCATATTGCACACAGACAGACTCATTGCTGGGAGTCTTGAGAAAAGGTGAAATTGACCGGAAGAGAGAGGTGACCTCCGCTCAAAACATATGATAAGTACATATGCTTAGGGTTGTACAACTATAGAAAAATCTATATACATGGTCCGTCAGCCTTTGCACTAGCGCCCATAGCTGAAATAAGGAGTTGCTCTTTTCACATGCAATCTTGTCATTACCCACTCCTTAGTAAATCACAACTGGAGTGTGTGTTGTTACATAAAGGAACTCTCTCTCTCTCTCCTTTCTATTTTCACTGCCACAACTGCTGCTGCTGCTCCCCACATCATCGGCCTCAACAGCCTGTTCCGGATCCACTCATTGTGCATTAACAGGAGGCTCTATGGGAGCTTCACCACATTATATAATTACACATCCAGTCAAGCTGCCTCAGATCTCTTCAATATGCCTGACTCCTCGCCGCGCGTGCATTAATCCTTGTGTCTATCATTGGGTCCATTCAAACAAGCAGTCTTGATTTGATAGTGGGAAACAAACGGAAATTATTAGACATGGAAATCCAAACATTCGTTGTCATGGAGATGGATGAGCAAGCAAGCCGCTAGAATTATTTGCCCTGCATCCGACAGACCCTATGACGAATCCCGTTCCTTCCGATGACAGAAAGTCAATCCTGCTGAAGTAATCATAATTGTGAGTAGTGGATCTCATCATCACCATCATCCCATTTGCACATCATAATAGCTCTGCTCCGCGTCCAATTCAAAAGGGACGTGAAAGCGAATCTGGGATGAGACACTGAGGCATGAAGTAATCTCTTCTGTGGCAATGCATAACATAGTAGTATATAGAGGTGGGACATGCGGCAGAAAATGAGGTCGCAACATGAACTGCAATTACTCCGCATCTCCTCCTCACGCCGTCTGCCAAAGTAAACAACAACAACAACAAAAGTCTCACATAATGAATCACACCTATATTGTACACATCTACAGAGCTGCTCAAGTTATTGCTAAGTATTTCCATGGACAACAACAACAATATTAATGCAGGAGATAGGTGAAGAAATTTCAGAGATTATAATTAAATATTTAGACAAGATGAGAATGAGACAAGGAGAAAGAACATGCAGACACATTAGCATTCATAGTGTAATATTTGGTAATTTATGTACAGTCCGAGCGCAGAGCCGGCGGCATGAAATAGAACAAAATTATTTACGAACTTCCCACTGAACGTCCGTGTGACTTAGAATGGCCAGTAGTAATATGTGTAGAAAAAAATATTAAGGGGCTTATTCTTACGAAATCCCACTAGTATGTATCAGCTTCCGTCCTCTTTCCATCATCACCGCCGTCGCCGTTAGCTGTTCCAAACAATAGTGAAACCACCACTGTCCACAATCGCGCACATGCTTCTCCATATAGCTGCATTCCTTTGTTACCCATGTGCGCCTCCGCGTCCACCCACTTAAGTCCATATATTTGCCATAATCATAATTATATTCAGAAAAACAAACACGTATACATGTAGTATGGCCCCCGCTACTCTTCGCCCATGTAATATATTTCACGCACTCCCGCATAATAATGAAAAGAAATAATGATTAAGGCAAAAGCTTGTGCACACAAACACGGGCATATGCCAAGGATTAATGACACCCTCGGTCCACTCATAATAAATATGCAGCCTCGTAATGTATACACACTTACCTCACACATGCCTGCATTTAATTCAGTTGATTTTTCTTCACCGAATGTGACTCTTCATAAGCAAGTGCGTGTGTGCGTGTACGCGCACATTATGTATGGAAATGAGCTGCTAAAGAAGTGGACCAAGTCGTTTTATTTAAATCAACCGTATACCGAAGTAAATATTGCACTACTACCATCATGAACATGGGAGTTCTTTTTTCATATGTATATAGATATATATATATACTCTCATGTTTATTTTGTAACTTTATATGCATTTTCCCATATACATGTGTTCTGGTATACATGTTCAAATTTGGATGCATGAACATCATTACACACATATATCTTGCGGTTCAGCTAATGAACTATCGATTAAATAATAATACAATTAATAAAAGGTAAAATTAGTACAGGAAAACTTTGGTATATTAGCTGGTACTATTTACCATCTTGTTCCTCCTTCTCTTATCATGTCTTCTCTATCATCCACACACATTACACTCTTTCTTCCACCATAATTTATTTAGTATTATCTAATTCAATAATAGTAAATTTGTAGCCGTCATATGTAGTAATATGTAGTTAAATGGTTGAAAGCACATACATTCACACGAACGCACGTTCAAAAACGTGTTCAGACGCGTAATGTCCAACGAGACGATGATATTGTTGCATTTATTCATTGGAACAAGTGGTTAAAGTCCGTAGAATAGCAAAGACGCTACTACATGCGATGTATCTACTTCCCGTACGTGAGCAGCGGAGCATTTGCAGGACTGCTGCTGCTTCTTTTTCTTCTCCCTGAGAGAGACGAAGGAGGGCTGTTGAACATGGACGCGTCATCAAATTTGTCAGATGCCTCACTGGGCCAGACTCTTTCTCACTCTCCCTCTTCCTTCATCTTTCTTGATTGTAACTTAAGAGTAATATGAAGAAGCAACATTGTAGCTCCACACTCATCATCACTGCCAACAACAACAACTTTCCCTAACAAAAACAACAACACTCCAGCAGCCACTAATGGCGTTTTCAGGATCTGCTGGTTGTGGCGGCCATAGGACAAGGGATCCAGCAGTGCGTAATCTTTCCGTGATCACACACGTGTGGGCGTGTGCTGGTACAAGTTGGCAGCAGAGATACAACGATGAGCGAACAGTAGAGCTCCTGGATGAGAAGGGAAGATTTATGAGCGGCTGCGATGTAGAATGGATGGATGTTTGTATGTGTCTGGCCATGTCATATCCGGTAAAGGAAGCCTTGCGTATGGATACTCCATCTCCTTCACCTGAAATCCACATCAATAATGCGCAAGATACATTAAACTTATACAATTAATTCCCAATTTGAAACTTTCCACATTTATTAAAGCCTTAAAAATTGTCGCCAGTTCAACAAGCCTGATGATGAAATGGTGGATGAGACAAGGAACTTGTACATTAGTAATCTTCCACTCCTGGCAACTATTTAGACTTTTGCAATATAAAACCAGCCGGAGAGACAAATTGCTACTAAAATTTATCCAGCTCTCCCCACTCACATAGCAGCTCATGCATTAGAGCTATTACACTTTCCGTATGCGACATGAAAAGCAAGCTCATCATTAGGAGCAAAATGTTAGCGGTTTCTTTACATTGGCCTCAAGACAAGCCGAGGGTGATAACCAGGTTACAGTAGTCATACGACCGTCAGCAACTATCCTCCCTTATTCTGTCTGTACTATATACTACAAGTTGCCCAAAGCTTCCACAATCCTCTATTCCCTATCGTTCAAATGGAGATTGACTAGGAGCAAAGACAAAATGTTCATAAGAGATGCACTGCACATCCACAACTTAAATATGACGAGCTTCCTGGCTGAGTTAGATGAATGTCTGGAGTGCGGCCATATAATGGAAATGCAACCAGAATTTCTGGCAAAGGGTCCAGCGGCGACAGCTAACAAATAGCTACGACCATAATTTGGCTTTCCGATGAGCTCCCTCACCCGTCGTTATACACATCCCCTCCTACTCTTAGGCTCCCTCTCACTAACTCACTCACTCACCCTGTACTGGAGAAAGTCATGGAAACAGAGCCATGAAAACTAGAGTGGGCAGAGGGAAATAGATAATAAACTTTTCGCTCTCTCTCTCTCTCTCTAAAATACACATACGCACATGCTGGTCCACTTTCTGTGGTTTTACTAGACAATCTGGACTTGATTTTATTCCCTCTTATTTCTACACACACACATACACTCATACAAACACACGCTAGGAACCGCGAGTGAAACCTTGAGGGGGAACAGGTCGAGAATTACGCCCGTCCACTGCTACTCAGACTAACTCCGAGGAAATAACTGGAAATCAAATGATGTGGTTCGAGATCTGATAATGAAAATTGGCTGGACGTACTTGCCTCACTACAGATAGATGGGTCTTGGAATGAACGGTCAGGTAAAGCATTAGTCCCGCTTCCCTTGTAATGTTCCTCCATTCCACTCAATGCACAGCGGACAGGAGAGGATATGGGAAAGAGAAAAGTGCCTTCTATCACGTCATCATCATTCCTCACATTCTTTTTCAAATAGCAAAAATGCCCCTCTAATGTCCCTGTATAAATTTTTCCCGAGACCGTCTCTGACTACGGTGTACTACATACAGCAGCAGGGGCTCTATCTCTCCCTTTTCTACACACGTGCACATGCTTACCCCACACTGGCACATACGCATTCGTAAAGAACCTACCATACCATATAAAACACACTGAGGAGGGGTCCTACAGAATCATGCTCTCCACCATTTCAATATTCGAACACTGCGAGTGAGTCTTACATGACAATCCCAATTATGTCAACTGAGTACATACGTCAACCTGCTGTACGACAGGATCCATTCAATGTCCCCAGTCACATGCAAGGATTAATACAAACATTTGGACACACTGACCCAGCTAGAGTACACAGCCAAGTTCGTTGGCATGGTCATGGAAGACAGATAGACAGACACGCATAAACACAATTATGATTATATCTCCTTGTGACTCATAGCATTAACTGATGCACACCTGTACTACTGATGGACGGCGGATGTCTGGGCGCATGGTAAACAGACGGCATTGACTGTCGACCGTTAGAGTACATAGTGAAAAGTGAGTGAAATGGGAATGCAATTTACATCAAAGGACGATGAGCGAATGAGTGAGAGAGAGAGAGAGAAGACCTGGAAATATTTATGGACAAACTAATCAGAAGGGATCGATATGAAACCTAACTTGCGCTCTATATCCAACGAGATCTCCATGCATGTAAGCTCCTTCCAGTCCCTCCACTGCCTACACATTTCCATGTATAAATTCATCCACGTATAGATGTACGTAAGTATGTTTTATTCAACCCTTCGCTCAGCTGTTGTGCACTAGCAAGTGGGGGGATCTATAGTAATGATCCATCAATCCATTTTGTAGGTCGAGACAAAAAAGTCTGGGGGAAAACACTTTAGGGTCTTCTTTTTCTTTTGGCCCTTTTTCCTCTTACAACTACTGTGCCATGCTTTTCCTTTTTCTCCCATGTGCTCCTTCAGCACACGCAAAGTGTGTGACTGCTATTCTACGAGTTATAAAGATGGGCTGGCGGAATGTAAAAGCGACATTTCCCCCGGTCCCACCTCTCCAATAAGGAAAGTGTGGAGGAGAATTGGAGTAAGGCCAAATCATTTCCAACCGACTTGCTTCATCCTCTTCGACTGCTCAGGAGAATGCATATGTGTGTGCAAGTGTGAAGTGACACGGAGCTGTAGGGGAAGCGTGGAAGGAGGTGGAGAATATAACTGATCCTAACTTGCCACTACTACTGACTAGAATGAAAAAGGACTTGGGAGAGTGAGAGAAAGGCCTAAAGAGGGAAAAATCGACCGAACAATGACATTTGAATTCTCGAAAAAAAAAGGAATATGAAAGTTAGCCATTCATCCGCAGAGTTTCCAACTGGCAGGAATACAGCAGTAGAACTAGCATACGACAACTTCAACGATCTGAGCATTCGACAGAGGAAACAGAGAAGGATCAAGTTTTCCCTTTCATACGCACTGGCACATAAATACAGCCGTGAGGTAGGAGGAAGCTGCCAGGAGCGAGGAGAAGAGGAAGGTGGTGAAAAGTTGAGAACCTTTTTCGAGAAAACTTCTCCCTAACAGTATGACACGTTGAACAGATCAAGTCTCTCTCTCTTGGCTGCCACTATACTTCTGCTTCTGGGTCTGATTCCCGTCTGAATTACTCTTAAACTCTACAATCTTCTTGGCGGCACACAAACATACGTAGCCAGTCCTTCCACAGGGCCTTGCAATTTTCCATAACTCCTATTCAGAAGCCACCATATGGACAAGTTAGGATAAATAAAAGACAGTTGTCACATTTGCCTCTGTGCATCCCGTACACATTTCACACGCATTGAACAAGCACATACACTTTCATTTCTACACCTCCACTCCCCTCTGCCTTGTGTCATTTTCAGTGGAAAATTCTTACTTCTCAGCAGCAACTGTAAGCCGGGCACAGAACTTACAGCAGCAGAAAAAAACCAGTTTAGGGCAACTGAGTGCGAACTTTGGGAGGGAGTGAGAGAGCTGCTGGAAAATAGTAACGCGGGCAGAGACGCAGATGAATTATAACATGGAATGCTTTCACTTACTTTCTCTCGTTCAAGCTGTTAATCGGTGCGGAAATTTGCCACTGCTGCCGGACTGAACACAGGATGACGGAACTTGGATTCAGTCACATTGGTGGGAACACACGCGGGGCATATTTGCTGAAGAATCCAAAATTGTGTATGTGTGCGTGTGTGTGAGTGAGAGAAAGAGAAGGGGAGGCGCAGAGAAAGAGAGAAGGATGAAAAAGTTTTCCCAGTCCAACTCGAGTAGCCCTACGATCAAAAGGAGTTGAGGGGGTAGTTGATGGCGATTATCAGAGTTATACGTGTAGATCAACTGCAGTAAGAGTGAGCAGATGATGAGAGAGATGAGAGAAGTATGATGAAGTAGTCTGTCGTCGTCGTCGTCTTGTCGATTCACATATAAAAAAACAACACTGAAACAAACACGTCCACAGCACGCACATCATCATTAACAACAACGGCACGGAAACATTTAACTTTTTCGAGTCTGTACGTCTCTCTCTCTTTCTCTCTCTCAACTAAATATTGCGCTCGTCCTCCTCCTCTTGTCTTCCTTGTTTTCCACACTCAGCACGAGGGATTACATAGCATTCACTATTGTAGTTACACGTCTGTCCCACAGTAGCCTTCTTGATAGCCTTCATCAGGCGAGTCTCTGGCTGATGGTGCAGTGATTCTAGCACCCACTTTGTTCTTATTGAACAGGCCGCTCATGACTGTGCTCCCATTACTAGGTGGCACATAGTAACTGTTGTCACTGTAAACACTATTTTCATGAATGATGGGCAGTCCGTAGTCAGGTGGGTATTCACTAGCGTAGCCCAAATTCCTGTAGCTCTGCTGCTCCCAATTCAGCTCGCTATTACTACTGTGGTCTTCCATCCCGGTCTCCTGCAAGCATACAACCAATGAATTTACTTTCTCTCACTCTCACCATTTTTCGCATGGCCAATACACATGTACATAGTCATCCATCATGAGGTGGAAGAAAAGCACTTTCCTTCTAATACTCACTCCGTTGTTGTCCTTCCATTCAATCCGCCTGAACCCTTAAATATATCTAGCAACTATTTAGCATCCCAAGAACGTCAGACCTTCAGTGATAATATCCCAGTTGCAAACAGACTGAACATGTTTGCAATAAATAAAACAGACTAGACTCTCTCTCTCTCTTTCTTTCTATAAACCAAACTTTCTCACTGGGAGGAACATGGAGAGAAGTGAAGGCGGATGTGAATCGTTCCACTGTATACAAACTGTACTGTACAAATATGACGTGTAGCAATAGAGAGAGAGAGAGATTTGGCGCAACTGTTTTATTGTATAAAATTCCTTGCACGCACATCCAACTAATACATACATGCAAACAGACTTATATCAAACACAGCCGCACATGACTCCCGCCAGATTCAATCTCTAATATCCATATGTAACAGCTTCCTAATGGCCACATATATACTAGAGTAAACTAACCATTATTTTTAATGTCACTATCACAAATATTATGCTTCTGCGTGTTTGTACTTTAGCTTTTAGTGTTGCTAGTAACAGCAGTTCCTGGTACACTACTGGTTATTCTATATACAGAAGTTCCGAGAGACGCAGATCATGTGATGTTGTTCTTGATGCTAAAGCACACAGTGCTCACTATCTCTCTTGCTCCCCTGTTTTATGTATATGCATCGTCAGCATGAAGGAGAACAATAATTTGAGCCTTCGCTTTTATACAGATTCAAGATTAGTACCACAGAATGTGCTCCCATATCAGATAACTCCCTCATTTTATTGTCTAACATGACGATGGAGAGATCTGTAATGAGGGGAACTGCATTCACTGTTATTCCATGAACTCTTCATGACTCGGACACGGGGAATTCCAACAATGCCTGCTAGTCATTTGCAATAAAACTTCCTTCACATTACTTTTTCGAAGGAATGCTCATTTGCGGCCGAGAGTGAGTGATAATAGTAACTGTGCATTGAATTTACCTGGTAGGTGCCACTATTGTTAGTCTCAAGAATGAGATCAGGATTGTCAGTCGAGTCGATTTTCGTTTTAAATCCATTGACAACTAAGGATCCAGGGTTAATTTCATAGTTGAGCCGTGGGGGTTTTACAGGGGTGGACGATGTCACCTGTGAATGCTCTCTTGATGACTTGGACTCTTTCCGTCGGGTCCGACAGAGTGCGAAAACGGCGGCGGTGGCGAGTATAAGGAGGATACCAAACAGACCGAGCGAGATGAGAATAATATGTGTCGTCTCTAATGTAGGGAAGGGGATGGGTGGAAGGATTTCAAGAGTGAAATTGGCCTCAATGAAGCCCGCTGGATTCTCTACGACGCAGTAAAAATCACCTGAGTCTTTTTCTAGAGCGTTCGTTAACAGCAAAACGCTTCGCATTCCATCCTGAAAGTCATAAAGAAAAAAAAATCAAGCTTATTTCATTACCGCTCATTTTTCCTGTCCCCCCTCTCTCTCTCTCGCTTTGCCTCTCCAACTTTTTCGTCTTCTTCTCACAAAATGTTCGAGCCCTCTTCTTTTTCTTTCTTTCTTTTTACGCTACCGCTTGCTTTTATTTCTCTGCTCTCCTGTGTTCCTGCCATTTTGTCCACGACAGAAGAAGACGGAAGAGACGCGGCGAAGAGAGGGAGGAGAGGATATGAAGCGAAAAAAGGGAACTGATGGAGAGTGAGAGATAAGATAAAGACCTCATGGATGAGGAATTTCCGCTGTGCGCTGATCAATGTATTGTTGACTATTGGCCGTCCATAAAGATACCATCTTATGCTGGTGATCGGCACGGACTCGAATACACACTCCAGTGTAGCATTTTCCCCTTCGTGCACTTTCACATGACGCACTGAATCCAATATCCTCGGCACACAGGCAAAGTCATTCACGGTCAACTCGGAGAATCTACGACCTGTGAACGACATTGAAAGAGAACACATTACAAATAACAAATGGAGACTGCCTGACAGATAGATGATGCACTTTTCCAACGTGCCATAAAAGTCATCATGAGCACAGACGAGTTTGCGGAAGGGAAAGATGGACATTGGACGAGAGGGGAGAGACATATCAACATGAATACATGTTCATCATCGCCATCAGCATCCCCCCTCCCCGGAACTATGTGACTCGAGATGTCATGTAATATTTTTTTTCTTTGAAGGTTACAAAAAGCACTGTGACTGCTACTGTGACACATAGGAGAGAGAAAGAAATTGAACTGACGTGATAATCTAGCAGGGCTATGACATTCAGGTGAGATGGGATGCGGGATGTTGCGCTTCTCAATCCAGACTTTTAGGTCTCGTAGACGACAATCACATTCCCAAGGGTTCCCGTGTAATTCCACTCCTTGCAGGTTAGCCAGTGACTTCACCTACAAGCAAAGACAGTAGTATAGTGAGATGATTTCACAACTCCCTGTTTCATCCAAGGTACTAACTAGATTTTTCTATAAGAGCCATTTCCATTGACACATGTGCCTTGGCTAATACCCACCAACTTTCGTGTCCCTACATGTACACAAAAGAAGCATTTTCATTTCTCTTTTCCAAAGTCATTACAATTCTCCTGCATTTCCCACTCTTTCTTACGGCCATTCGATCTCATCTAATCCGCTACGAATAGCCACGTTGCTGGCAGGTTTGATCCCATTATGTTGATAATTCCTATTCAAGCGGAAGGTCACACTGTAGAAGAGCGTTTGTGCATGTGTGGCAGCGCATTCGATTGCTTGGAACGGCATGCCATTGTCGTAGCTCCAGAGGCCAGTAATAATTTACCCTCTTTAAGCACTAAATTCTACCGCATTTCCCTCTTGAACGACTTGAATGGAAACTCATATATGTTCAAAGTTTGAACATTCAACCCACTTACCACTGGCTATTAATTACAAATAAGTTCATACAAACACCCATAGGTACGACTGTAGTACTAGAAGTTAAAGACAATAGTCATGCTTGTTGACACTGATGTTTATTAAACGGAGAGGAACTTACCGTTGTGCTGCTCAGAGCTGTAAGCTTATTATTATTGATCTTGAGCGATTCGAGGAGGGAAAGGTGACTAAATGCAAAATCATCGATGGTCGTCAACTGACATCGACTCAAGTCCAATTTTACAAGTTGAGGGACAAATTCAAATGCTCCATTTCTCAGTTGGGTAATCGGGTTACCAGGCAGGTACAGCTCTCTGCGTACACACAACGAACAAATGTCAGAATCTATATGTAATATCCCTCTATCATCAATCCACATCATTATGCTGAAACCTTAATTCTGTTTACACCTCGACTTGGTGTCTCTCTTCTACCTGAACATTTTCATGTAAGCGTTCAACAAGAGGCACATTGTGAAATCAATTTCCATCACACGATCTACATGTACTACCTGAAATCTAACTTGAACTATTCCGAATGGTTCATTTATACCGCTAAAGTAGAATGTCTTGGGGGTATTTCTATTCTGTTGGGTGGGAAATTGCTGTAATAGGTTGCCCCTGCGTACAAGGAATCGGGGCGTAGAGGGCAATTTGTCAGTGTGCTATACAAATGCCAAGTAAAAAGACTTCAATAATTCAAATGAACAGGAAAATGTTTACAAACTTGTTGATGGTTCCCTTGCTTTATATCTTTTGCCCACTTATTCCCTCGCCACACAAACACATTCCCACACAAACACACCATACTTTTCCATTGGATACAAAGACACCAGCACACACCCATACTGCCATACATGTATAATTAAATGTGGCTCGCAGACACACAGGCCCCAGGCTGTCATGCTTTCACCATTTCTAAACTAAGTTAGCGTGTGTATGAGAGTGGGCGAATTTGTTAAGTGCACTCTTTTTAACTGACATCATTCACATAAGCTTTCGTACTCTTTTTCGGCACTCTTTTTATGTTGCTCATAAGTAATCACAATCATGCAGATGATGGCAGCAGATAAATAAATACGTGAGTGAACGAGCATTTTTTTCTTACCTGAGGAAAGGGGTATGTTTGAGTGCAGAAGTGGGCACAGCATTTAGGAGGTTATCACTGAGATCAAGTTCAACAAGATTGATCAGTTGGCTGAATGCTCCCTGGTCAATTTGAGTTAAAAGTGATTCCCGGATATGAATCCTCTGGAGGTTTAGCAGTCCGGCTTGTTGGAAGGCATCCCTGGGTAAAATCCGGAGTTTGTTGCCTGAAACATCCAAAACTTGCGTCTCCGGATCGATTCCATCTGGTAGTGTGTTTAAATTCTGATTTCGGCACTCAACCTGTACAAATACAATGGGTGAATTAGATGTCGGTAGGCCATTATTATTCCTTATGCGCGTAGTACATGTATTTCTTCTCAAGCGGGCGGCATCGACGAGACATGAAAGTCCCGGTGTGTAATATAGACGCCTACTATTTGTATAGTATTAAATAACGCTTGATCAACAAACAGACAACAGAGGATCCATACACTTTCTACAATGGGCTCCACTCAAAGGAGTTTACTACGCAATACGTCCATTAACTCTTCATAAAATATCATGGGAATCGTCTGTCTACGATTCAACTAGTCCAAATTGACATACCATAGCCTTGGCTTTGTCTTTGTAAAAGCTTTGATTTACATTTCGCCTCCTATGCAAAAGTTGCTGGTCGCCTGTTTCTCGGAATCAACCTACGGATTATGTTGTTAAGGAACTTATGCCAGGCGTACATAGAGACTAGAGACTGGAGCAACTTGCTAATAACACTGAAAGGATCTGCCTTTTCACTCCGCAGTCAATTATAATAGTATATACTACCGCAGCTCGATGGATATACCATAGATCTGACGTTCATATATGTGCTAAACCCTTGTCGGTATCGTTGGTTACACTACCAAGCAGTATTTTAGAGACATGGCTCTCACTGACAGACCTAATCCAGCTTTCACCGGAACTCAAACGACACGTAGTTTCCTGTGTAAATCACTGATGAGAAAATTCACCTCCTAATTACCGATTCGAGGAACTTATCAGGCCGGGAGCGACTGAAATGGGTCGCAAGAAACAGAAGAGACAGTGGAGGCGAGCCATAAGGAAGGATGTCACTGCGGAAACCTTCGCTGCGTGAATAATCCCGACGGCCTAGCGAGTTTCTTTCCTATACACTATCCTCATTTTCTCATCAATACGCATACCGTCCATTTTCTCTATACACACATTGAAACATTAATTAGAATCCTGTCACTATAATATACTTTTGCTGTGATTCCGTTCTAAGCAATTTTGACGAACAAACTTGATGGCTTCCCTCCGTTTGTCCACATGAATTAAAAAAATCAATTTTCCACGAATATTCGAAATAAACTATGTTTTTTCAATATTTAGCATAATTCGACTTCGAAAATTGCTCCATCCCATGGCCTGAGGGCCTGACCATTACAGAGACATATTGAATGAATTAGTTATGTCGTAAACTTGACAGCTCATAGTTTAATACACCACTCAGCTAGCTCCGTTAGTCCACGAAATTGTAGTATTAATGATAATAATAATGTCCATGACGGATCATACCGTATTCATTGCTATATATACCCAACTTATGAGACTATCAACCTAGATAAGAAACGAAGTATAACGACCAATCGAACGATTGATTGTTTGCAAGCCATCTCATTTTCCAAATGCCTTTTTTTTCTCACACAACTAAGCCCCGACTATTTGCAGAGAACGAATCAGATTTTGCATTATCCATAAGCAATTTTTTTTGGTAATGAGGGAACATCATCCGGATCCAATAGGAAGGGCTTACGTGCTGTGTGATAGCGAAGAATAGTAAATAAATTGTTCGACACGTTCAGCCATTCCATCTGCATCTGACATGCTTCCCTTGTTTGTTCCGAATAAGAACACAACTATGGGATGATGGAATTCCTGTATGAGGTGCTAGCAAAATACGATAGCGCATCATCTAGATTCTGCATTACGTCTATCTCGAATGGAATCTCTTTCTTCTCTCTCCCATTCTGTAGTCATGATGTGGAGGGAAGAGTGTATGCTTTGAAAGATGTGGAGCAAGGCAAGGCTGAAATAAATATGCTCCTGGAGAGCCATTTAAAGGACGCGCACGACGTCGACCCCATTCCTATGCTTTAGGACTCAAGTTGATCACGCAGCTTTTCGAAGGTAAACAAACCAAGCTGGAGACTCAGAATTGTTGAAAAATTGTACACATTAAAAAAACAAGTCATTTCCGTCATCGCAAGATTTTTAAGGGGTTAATGTTGGTATCAAGTAGAGGGAGTGGAAGAGAAGAGAGAGACTCAATCATTATCTTTACATCATTTCCGTTGATTCCCTCTAGATTTTCCCTGCAATCATGCTTGAGTGAGGAGCTAATGAGCGTGAAAATCCTACCGTCCTTTCGCTCTCTTACTCACTCTTAAGTCGATCGATGTTACTTATCTTACAAGGAGCACCACTCGCTATTGACTTAAAAGTTCAACTCGCAGTCTCTTCAGCATATTGCCGAGCGCTCCTTCCTTGGAAGAACTGTCTTTTTCTCCCTTGATGATGTAGGCAGTGTAATCAGGGAGCCAATTTCAACTGAGAAACGAGCCTTATAGATAATATTCAGGTACGTAAGCCCAGAAGCAAGTTCTTCAATGGATGTACACGTATTAATGTGGCATTGCATGTTAAAGCTTGTTTCATTCAACGCCTCCTCATCCTGCTCCTTTTGTTAACATCAGCAGCTGACTATGATGAAAATAAATGAGGGAAGACCTGTGCCTGCGCGTGTGTCCGAGAGAGAAGATATAGACAATTCTCTCCCATTTATGAGGCATTCATTAATGCTTCAAACTTGTTAGTGACCAGGGTCATATAATGTTAGTACTGACTCTAATTCGCAATCGTTCATGATTAAAGACAAAAGGTTCAATTAATTTGACAAGTGGATCGCATGGGAATTTCGCATATGAGGATCGTAAACATGTTAAGCTTCACCGACTAACTCATAAGTATGAAGAATTCGTGCAGAGCAAACATAAGAAGGGAAAAATACAGGGAAGCCGATGGCTAGGAAGAATACCTGCACGTGTTCATTTAAGGTGTACTATTCGGCGGCTTTATTCTCTGAGCAACAACAACTACGGTTTTTCACCTTTTGCAGCACGGCGTAGTGAAGATGGGATGTATGTAGGACGTAAATATATATGACGACGTAAAGAAGAATATGACTCTCAAAATTGGTGCTCAAGCCTTAATTACTCCTAATCGGTAGAATGAGTCAGAACGTCGAAATTCTTCCGATCAATAATAATTATGTAGGAAAAGTCAAACAGAGAATGCCGGGGTCCCGGCGGCCGTAACCCTTTGCATACTACATGCATGTTGTTCAGACTTGTACAATGCTCTCATGTCACTCGTCCAGGGATACATCGCAGTGAGACCTGACAAAATTCACGGGCCATGTGTTATACATCCATACATTATCTGACCTGTCAATGTTCATGGCTCGACATAGCCATGCACATTCTAATTTACCACGCGTTTCACTTTGTTAACAAGTGTGCCGGCAAAACTTTCAGGACGAAGAGAGCAAGAACAGCAAGAGTAGGATAATTATTGTAGCAACTCCTAATATGCATACATGTTCGTCTACTGCAAAAACCCAACTCATACACACATAAACGTTAGTTCATATAATTTACAATATATGGACACAAATTTATTGCTCATATGTACAATGACCAATGACATATCTACTGGACTTTTACAATGCCATTTTGTAAATATTTTAAGAATCGCATAAAAGAAGAGTTATAAGCGAGTTTGAGGGTTTTACTATGACTCTTTGTCCTTGATATGTATAAAACTAACATACTGAACCCTCAAAACTCCGTTGAGTTTGCACAGAAAATAGACTTGACCGCTCATATCACATGTGTTCCTTTGCAAGATACTCACCTCACAGTGGCGTATGCATGCAAATTCCTCCACACACACATTTCTATTATCTGGTGGCATGAAAGCCCATAGAAAATTATCCCTTTATAAAATACATAGTCCCCATTCAGTACAGTAATCTTGAGTTTTTACGTATCTTCAAGTGTTGCACACATGGCAGTATCACACATGGTACATTCGTTTTGAAGTAAATTTAAGGCTTCAAAACTCCCATGACTTCTCACTTCTGAGCCGCCTCAAACACCCGAGCCTTTTCTCTGAGAATAACGAGAATTTCTACGCAAGGAATTGGTCATAGAGGCCATTTCTTCATTACAGATTTTATTAAAATGCCCTAAAATAATTTTATTTGTTAGCGCATCACTTGCATCCGAGAATTCCAAACTTCTACAATTCCTTCCAGAATAGTTGACTCGCTGATTATAATTACTCATTGACAATCGCCATTGTCACGTTTTAGCACTACGTAAACAGAAGGCCTGGAGAGCACTACAATCTAAAGATTACTATTGTGATAACGTCAAAACTTATTTTGTAGCACTTACCGTTTGTTTCCCTGACTTCCATTTACACAGACATACGATGGGACATGCTTGTGACGCCCATAGTTGAGAATTAAGAAGCACAATCCCAAAAAGGACAACTCTCACAAGGTTGGGAACACGGCACGACACTCCACCAATCATATTTCCGCCGTCCCTTCTTGTCAACCACTTCATTGTGTAGTAATTCTATTAGAGCACTGTGACGAAGACAAGCAACAACAAGGCTTAAGTTTATAAGCATAATTTCTCTTCCAAAACTCCATCTTCTTACATCATCATTCCGTCTGATCATATAGCCTCATCATGTTGAACACACGGTAATTAAAGAGGGAGAACGCACTGACGCACAAGTGTCCTCAGTGTTCCTTGAAACTCCAGCTGTAAAAAATCAAGTTTATCTCCCTTTAGTTGCCAATGAGCTGTACTTTATTAGCTTTAGTCTACGCTTTATTTTTTCATCACTTTCTCAAATTGACACATAAAAATTGTCATGACTTTTCGCCACATGCTTCTTCAAAGCTCACGCTCCTCCAGCAGATCCGGATAAGCCATGCACCTGTGTTTACTCGGTTTCACTCCGACATGAGAAGTTGAGTAGTTTTTTCAAAGCAACTTAAAAAATACGTGCTAAATCTCCAATTTAGACATTAAAAAACTTTGTCATAGATGACGGTATGATATAAATGCAGCTCATACACTTGGAAATGTTTGAAGAGAGGACAAAATGAGATGCCGATGTATATGGTTATGCAAGCTCGCATTAGAAAATGAAGGAATGTGCATGAGTTTATGCAAGTTCACAAACCAACTTTAAAAAGTGAGTACACATAGACACATAGAGAAGGTTAGAATGTTTAAGCACCTCTTCACTGTACGCACGTTCACTAACAAATGAGACTGGAGAGGCAGGGAAGAAATTAAGCAGGCAAAGAGCCAGTGACTTCTTTCTTGAATCCGTCGCTCCACGTGTTTTCTGTTCAACTTCCAGTCCTTCACTTGGCCGTCGTCTTCACCGTTGTTTTTTTATTGTCACCACTTAGTTTTTTTTGCATTCAAAAAAATTCGATGTTTCTGTGCGTGGGACTAAGTGGCTGAGTTGGGAGGGATGGATACTGATTAAAGAAGTTGGCTTGTTATAGGAAGAGACTGTGTAAAAGTTCAATAATTTGCTCCTCCGTCGAAGTAATTTCCATGTGATAATGGCAAGTACGTATTTTTTTTACGTACGTATTTCACAGGAAGGAGAGAAGACCAGTTGTCAATCCTTGGGACAGCTCTGACCAACTGTCAAGTTAAAATGGGAAAAAGATGAGGGCGAGCTCTCTTCTGCTCTTGTTAAGTTGATCCATTTGGAATTGCTTCAATTTGGGAACTCTCATGTCCACACAGTACTATTTGAAAAGGTCAGTAAAATTTTATATGATGAGCACTCAACTGAGCCTCAACTATTCCTCTTTTCGACGTCGTCCAAACACATATCTCCACCGGTATATTTTCTTCTACTCGATTTCTTTAGGATGCTTAAAGGATGAAGAGATGGAAGATTTTATAGTGGTCAGATGTTCTTCTTCTTCACATCATCATCATCGTTTCACCGACATCATCATCACTATCATCATTTCAATGATAAACTGCGGAGAATGAGATGAAAACGAGCGGGACGAATGTGATGACTTTTAGTGTTGATGATGATGCTCCGTTTTTGCCTCTTTTTCCTACCAGTAGCCTCCTGGACTATGTATGACTGCGTAGGGACTATGGCAGAGTCACACACACTGAAGAAGCATTACCACTTGATGAGACCATCAAGGATTCTCTTTTACACTTGACTTTGGATATAAGACCGCCTTCCTTGTCAAATGAAACGTGAATTTTTCATCACTCCACACACTACTTGTCCTCTTCCCCATTCGAAATAAGTATTATGTTCAGTCGCAGTATGACACGCAGGGCACAGTTTCAACAGCTCCACGACTCAAGTCAATCTGTCTCAGATTCACATTGCCGGTAAACTTCCCCTCGCCTTCCAACTACTTCCAGTTTGACAGAAACTTTCTGCCAAGGAGCCAGCTTTCTTTGATCTAGTCGTCATTCAGACAAAAATCCTCTTAAGCTATTAAGCACACTGACACAGTCCAAGTCAGTGCACTGGACGAGTTAGTATGAATTGCAATTGTTATGCCGATTCTCTCACATTTGGCCAAAATACGCATATAGTCACGCACACACACACACACGACTGTCACTTTAATATTACTATCGCCATCGTTCCAAATCCCCCAAACCCACGGTCCTTTTTAAAAACCATTCCTTTTTAGCACATGTCCTTCCCGCAGTAGCAAACACTTGGCAAATAATACTTATTTCACTTTTATGTGGAGAACTGCTCAGTGACGATATGATTCCTGGTAGAATCTTTCGGTGGTGAAGCCAATGAAATCCGGTGTGCAATCAATGTTGTAGAAGAGTTTCAAGTGGAGTCGTCGCTAGGAGTCGAGGTTTGTTTCCTCCTTCCCTTGTCAACTTTCGGAACGTATAATTAGAAATGAGTGGTTTGGCAGTTTGATAGTAGTTGAATGAATAGGGAGAGAGGAGGAATGAGAGATACAGATGAGAAGAGCGAACGAACGGAGAAGTGTTTCTCATGAGAGGGGAATCAGGAATGGCATGAGGTATTTTAGGCGAGTCTTTTCCTCGGGCCTACTCGAGCTACACTGCCACACAGCCACACGCATACACTTTGTATACCTTGGAGCTCGAGCAAGAGAAAAGACCTTCCTACATGAACCAGCGAGCCAAACTCTCATAAAAGCAAGTTTCTTTCAAGCTTTGCCAGCCATTGCTCCCATGGATTCAACCAGACGCATGCATACGAGAGACTCCAAGTCTGTCCGTGTTGTTTGTATGGGATGCGTTTTGTGTGAAGCTTTTAAAGGGCCGTATAACAATAACAAAAGCGCATGCACTTAATGTTCCATACGTACATATCTGAATTACATGTACACATTATGTGTCATACAGTGCAGTGCTGAATGTACATAGATGGACCCGTATACAGAATAATGATGCTTGTAGCAGCAGTAGTATATAGTTGTACATATAGTACGTGTCACAAATTCCTTTCTATCTGAATCTCCAGTGTCTTCTACGCCTTCAATCACAGTCATTAATATGTTTCCATACTCACATGTACACACACTTTCCCATGTAATTTATGTTGTCAAAGAGGAAGAAGGGGAAGGAAAAGAATGCAAGGTGGAAAAAATTGGTTTAACACGTTGCTCGGTTAATGGAGACGACGGTGGTGAAGAAGAGGCTTCTGCTGCTATGAAATTAGTCAAGTTGTGAGCCGCCCTCGTCAGATTCCTTATGCTGCCTTCGACTGTAGAATGAAAAACCTTGGTGATGCAATGGCAGAGAACTTGAGCGAGAGAGAGAATAAACATACGCAAAGCATTCCTTACCTTATAAAACATTTCAAATACGTCCTTTGAAAATGATGCCTTCATGCTGGTATATATGTGTGTGTGTCTGCGTGGAAGCAATCATTTTGCATACATATGGTGACTACTGCCTCTCCCCTGTTATTGTGTTCATTGAATTCTTCTTCGTGCAGTACTGGTTTTTTTTGTCGTACACTAACTGCAAGCATGCACACAATCATGCACCATTACTGGAGACGGAGGATGAGTATGATGATATGATCAATACAGCTTGAGATTTTAAGTTCAACTGTGACTACTTAAAGTTGGGCCTGGAAAAGTTAAAGTTGTGCCTTGAAACTTATGCCATATTACTTGAGTGAGATAAATTTTTGATCACAACTCAAGCCCGTGTGACAGAAAAAGAAAGTAAGAAAGCTTTATATGCTGAGAATCTGCATTCTCTACCAAGATGCACGTAGAGGTAATTATAATATCCGGCAGCGATGTCATGGGATGTGACTTGATTGGAAGAAAATCGCTCATGATTGCCTCTAAAAGGAATATCGTCCTGAGCCCATCTAATTCCCCTTAGAAATTGAATACATACAAAGTTCCTCAAGTTATCACACTCACGCACACAGGTATAGGACGGACACTGAGGACTTTGTGGTCCTATATGTAGGTACTACATCCGTGTCTTGATGTAGTAATTACTAAACCCGATCTGATTTGGCCTGCTGATGACCGTGCTATAAGGATGATGATGGGCCGCTTCTCATCGTTAATAATAACGCGCGTGACAGGATTAGCTTAGAGGGAAAAAATGTAAAGGCTACTTGTGATCCTGCTGCGGTACCAACCAGTAATGTATAGTCCAACATTTTAGGGAATAGGAATATAGATTAAGATTGTATCTATCAATAGGCTTGATCAGGATTTTGCAATGTGGAATATTTATTTCAAACTTACGGAATATGGATTAGTTATTAGGCAGATTGCTCGGTACGACATAGAAATATATGCCTCATCGTAAACATAATTTTACCACGGGGTGCCATAGGAATTTTCACGTTTGCGCGCGTTACGTTTGCGTTACGTGTATTAAAATTCAGCGATCCTTTCAACTCATATTGCATTACAATTATTGCTAGCACCTTTTGATTGCTTTCAAAAACTGTACAATGTCGGCAGTTAGAATATTTTTCATGAACATTTATATTAGTCTCGCTACACTGGCTAGAAATTTATCATGTGGCACATGACATTGTACGTAGTATTGACTATTTTGGCTTTCTGGATTAGGAATATTGAAAACGAGCTCTGAAAGGTGTATTTGGATGATTAGTAATATAGATTTCTTTCTTGCTGAAAGCTGGAATAGGATTTGGATCTGGATTCCAGTGGATTGTGGAACTCTCCTAATCTTCAAATATTTTATTCCAGGATTATATCCATCACTGGTACCAACACAGAGAGAGCCAGAGAGGAAGAGCGGAAAGATACTAATCCAGTGAAGAGGCACATAGAGCCTGTGACGCAATGCATAAGGGAACGGCTACGTATGACGGGAATGATGACAGGAATGGAGAACGGGTACTGTATCGACGGATAGGGATTAGAAGTACTAACATTACATAAGAATAGATCCTTCCAGCACATCCTGCATCGTGTGAGAGAGGAGAGTATACGTATAAAGGAGAAGGGAATTGCATACGCCGTGAGAGGAGAGAGGAATTCAGGGAAGCCGTTAAATCGATTTACTGCCATACCAATATCTTGGCTTCCTTAACTTGGTCATTTACTGGAGTCATCGAACATGTAATTAATGGCAGAGTATTTAATGAACCTGAGAAAGCCAAATATGCATATCTGCAGATCTCTCTCTCTCTCTCTCTTACCATTAGCTCCATTCCCATAGTCATACACTTAACTGAGTGATTTGGACAGAGAGAAAGGAGCGAATTATTCAGAATAAGGGCCTTTATGCGTATAAAGTGGTACCTAACAAATATATATTTCTACCATGCTGGTTCATAGGAAATTATCATTCTTAAGGGATGTACATCATGTTGATTCCTTGTATGAATCAACGTCTTCAGCTTGTATTATTGGACTCGATGGTTAGTTTTGGGCGTGAGAAAACGGCGAAGGAATCATGCGGTCCTTTGAGTGTAAGAAAACTGTTAATCTTATGGTCCCTTTTCGTCTGTATGCACTTAGCTCATGAGAGTAGGAGAGAGAGTTAGCCAGTCAGACTCATTAAAAGTCTTATATAACTTTCTCCCTCACTTCTCGACGGGTTAGTAACTTTCTTAGCCTGAACTATAAGAGGAACCGATTGTCGACATGCATAAGCAGAGGCATGCAGCAGGAGTTTGAGTAAGAATATGTAATACCTCTACTACTGTAAAAGAAGGAATAATTAGCACCTGGTGCATCTAGTTACTCAGAAAATTCTATCAAAGGCTCAATCCAATTTCGAGTCGTAGTAAGTCAGATGGCAACACGGCTGCAGATAAACTTAAGAACCACGGGGACTCACAATTGGTTAAATGAAAGTAATAATTGTCCATTAGTGCTGCATCCGCGTGTGTATTCCAGAGGCGCTTAACGACGGAGTTGTATTCTACTGCTCTGAGGTGCACATGATGCAGAAGAGGCATTATTAAGGGGAGTCGTGAAAACGAGATGCTTTTCTTCTACTGTTGCATTTGTCCCTTACAATGAATGTGTTTAATGTACACGTTTAAATGGTCATAATCAAAAGGGGTTAAAGTCACAAGTGTCTTGCCATCTCAGATGGGGGGACATGTTGTCTAAATTTTATAGTTATGAGGGCTCGTTCAAAAAATCATTAGAGTCAAAAGTTTCACAAAGATTTCACATTCAGTTAAGTCACAACTTCCTTATGGGCCTCTCTTCATGGCCCTCTCGCCATTTCCACTAATAGTCAGCTTGCCAGCCCGCTCATCATCTAAAATTTGCCTCTGGAGACAATAAAGTCCGTTTTATTATTTTGACCATGCTGTGTGTGTGCTTGTTATGAGGTGTTTTTTCACGCCTACAAAGAACTCGTATGCTGTTCTGTCACATTGCTAACGTTACAAACACACACACGGTGAACAGGTGGAGTTCCCAAGTAAGTCTTCATTTATGCACGCCACTAGTCTCACGAGCTCACACACAAGCAAGGTTAATTCATTTATTTGCATTACTATAGTATATGTAAATGCCAGGCTTTGTTATGTCCCATTTCATGTATTTCGAAGACCTGAGCGGAACTTGACGTTATCATTCGGCAGATATAGTTACGATGGTGAGTGCTGATGATGAAGATGAGAACGACGAAAAACCGTGGAGCCATCACCCTACATGGGCGCGAATGGCCTCACATAATTTTAGAATGAGCACAGTGTCCATTTCTGTCCCTCCTATGATGTTTGTAAATTTGTCCGGCTTGCTTAAATGTATGTGTAGCAGTGTAATCAAGCCTACAAGGAATGAAGACATCTGCTGTTTGTGTGAACGAGGATACCTAAGAATCGAGAGGGTGAGTGCAATTATGTTGTTTTGGATGAGATCACCGCCACAGCGTCCAGTGGTTACCCTCATGCTTGACATGCTACAGGAGATTATGAGCAAGCTTTGAAGGGCTGAGTCAGACACGTAGATTAAACTTTAAGTCCCATTGACAAGTGTTATTTTCTTAAGTTTCTCCCTCACATTTTACACGACCGAATCCATTAAATTGCACTTGGGACTTACAGTGGAACAGTTCTTTGTCGTTTTACTCTCGCATATTTCTCCCTTTGAGAAACATTAGCTACGATTTTGGAAAATTTTCGTACCTATATCTCCATGGCTAATGGGGTCCCGGTGTATGCGGTTCTGTTAGTTCATGGGTGCATTCATAAGAGTACTGTACTCAAAATCTTATCCCTTTGCATGCCGGATCGTTGTAGACTTGAACAAAATGTACAGCCTCTTTTGTGTGTGTGTGTGTATGTGCGCGGAGCAGATGTGCGCTCTAAGCTTTCACACCGATTTTAGTCCTGGTTTTATCTCTGTATTCTGTAGAGAGTGAGAATGTGTGGCTTGGGATAGAACTCCAGAAAGGGCTGTCTTGTAGTAAGGAATGAGAGAAAAAACTGAGGAGGGTTCCTTTCGCCGACTTTCTGACGTGAGTATGGGCATGCATGTATGTAAGCCCCAAATAGCACTAATGAAATACAGAGTGACACATGGAGGAGAGTGAGAAAGATGCACTGGTGGCAGCGGACCAGTGGAGATGTATACATGGAAAGGTTGTTGGTTATTTGGACGGACTTAGTTGAAAGTTGTAACTTAGGTAGCAATTCATCCATGGCTTCTCCTTCGTTGTGCCGAGGGATTCAAAAGTTTTCCATACTTTTCAAACATTTGTTCCTTCAAGTTTCCCCTGACTCCTACCCCTCATTGCAGCCGAACCCGCTGTGCTATCACTCACACACAACTTGCTGACTTGATACGTAAATGATTTTGCTCCATGCCTGTATGTGAATCAGTATGTGCGTGTGTGTGTGTATAGCTAGAACTAAACTCTCCTCTAGTTGGCACTAAGCCTCCAAAAGCGTCTCCCTCTAACGCCATATGAAATTATGCCTACTATGGATTTATGTGGTATTTATAAAATAATTGTAACAATCATCTGAGCCCTACCCTTGGTTCATATTAGACGGAACATCAGCCCCGGCTTAACTCGCTCTAACTTGTCCATCTGGCCCAACTCTCACTTACATTGCATACGTAGTACTCTTGAGCCATTACAGCTAGAAATTTTCTTTGCACCCATTCGTGTCACTCCATACTGTCCATACTCATCTCCCCTTGCTGTCTATGGTTTCAGTGTCTGTGGCATGTACGCCAACACCCTCTGTTCTCTTCATGCAACTCATTACAACTTTTGTTACACTGACACTTGTTCTGACAGCACATACAGTTTGTTTGTACATTGAGGACCAAAGGCTGTTTGTATGTCTACATGCATACATACGATGGGTAACATGCACCGAATCTACCCAGCATCTCCAATTTCCGCTCCCATCATACTCGTCACTTACAATTTTCTTTTACTGCTATTATGCATACAATATGACACACATTCGATCGGCATTACACATACACAGACTGACTCTTAAATTTTCCAACCTACTCACACCATCACGCTCCCTCCAATATGTTTTATGATTGGAAATTTAGCGCCCGCCTGATTTATTTTCATTTATTTAAAATGACTCGCTCATCCGTAAATACTAATCATCGTCATCTCCGATCCGTAAATTTTACCCCTGCCATGTGCGTAAGAGTGCACTTAGGCCTGCCAATAATCGTAAGGAGTCATACGTTAGAGCGTGAGACAGTTCATACAGATATATTGATTTTAATTTGCTCTTATGGCTCGACTTCTCCCTTCTCCGGAGGCAGGAGAATGATGATGATTCTACTATGTAATTTTTATTCCAGTTTATCTATCTGTCTACGTGTGCTTACCAGTCATAGCTTCTGGTATGATGATTTTCCCTTTAAACGAGTGGCTCAATGTATTCTCAGTGCAGGGCTGGAGCAATCAAGTGGATATGTTTACGTGTACTGTTTGTACCCTGTAAATTCAGACGAAAAAAAAATAGAAAGAGGGGGAATAATAATGCTATGTTGAGTATGACATGGTTGAGCTGGTACACGTTTTTAGTAACCTTCCATACTCCCAGCGATGACGCAGCTTGTGCATATATGTGTTGAGAGAAGTGAGCCTAGGGTTGTAATAAATGCAACTATTGATATAGAAACTCTGTTATGGAGATTGATTCCCGGAAGCAGGGGAAAAATGAAGTTTCCCCCGCGATTTTCCTCCATGTATCTATATGCACAGTGGCTCTCTTTTATTACACATCATCGTATTTACTAACTCCTGAGTACATCAGTGATTGCAAGCACACACACGTAGCCAGGCGGGAAATGGGTTTAGGAAGGAAAGTTTTAGGACGACTTTCATACACTACTGCCTGAACCGTTGATGGTTAGTACTTGCAAAAAAATAGCATATTTTCGCAATAATACATTCCAGAAGGCCATAGTGATGAATGAATCCAGAATTATTCTGTTTTATAATATGCGTGAGTATTTGCATTAAAAATCATAATGATGAATTCATCGGTACCTGGGTCGAATTTGCTACTTACAAAGAATACCGAGAAGGCATTCCATCATCTCATCTTGCTCATTTAGCACGATGTGTAATTGTAGCGTTGCATCGGTCTGAAGTTTTTCTCTGAATCATACACACTGAAGCTCACTGCTCATATTTCACATGAATCCATAGTAATGTCATATCCCTGTTTCCCTTCGCCACTTCAACTTGAACGAAGTGAATGTTTCCTCTGTTCAGTCCCTGGATTTGTGGCATGTGAGAGTTGTGCAGTTGTACGTATGTTTAGTTTCTCACCCAGCAGATCAAGCAGTCGTTCATCCTCTATCTGGTATACATAGTATACAGACAAATTCAAAGAAACTACTTATCCCCCACGCATGCAGTTTAAACTGGGAGACTGCTAATACTGCGTTTGTATGTCTGATGTGGTTCGTCTGCGGTGACTTAGTCGACGGGCACAGAGAGTGATAGGAGACGGAGTGCGAAGGATTCGTGTCAGTTAAAATGGAAGAAACGGGTAGTAATCTTGTTTTAATTAAAGATGCCAAATGTCAAGTTTGGCAGGAGATCTCAATTTTATTAGAAATTTAAACTGATGCCTCTGCTTTGACAACCGCACACTTTCACATACGTACACACAAACAATTTGAGAGAATAAGGTGTTATAGTTGCCTTTAAAGCAGATTTTCAGTTTATTTGTGTGTGTATGTGTGTGTGTGTGTGTGTGTGTGTGTGTGTGTGGAGATGCTTGCGGCATCCGTATAGGAATACTAGCATCCTCCCTGTCAAACAGTTATAAGAAATCGTAGAAACAGCGTCCTCCCTCTCGTACACGGTCGATGGTATTCAATCTCTGGTGTATTTATTGGAAACAGACATGGAGAAGTGTGTGTATTAGCCTATGTGTGTACTTGCACATGGCCCGCTTGAGAGTGTGTGAGATAGAGAGAGAGAGAGAGGATTTAAAAGGAGAAGTTTCCTTAGTTCCTTTTAAGCTTGATGCCTTCTATGTGTATGTGTGTGTTCGTCTATGTGAGTAAACAGAGGAGCGTGACTTGGTTGCCAGAATAATATTTCCTTGCTCTCCGTGCTTTAATCTAGTCGCAACAAGGACTCACCGCCGGTGGTGTACACAGAAGGCAAAATGAAAATCCGCTTCTTTCCTCTACTGTGCAAGAGTCATGATGATTTGCTGCAAGCCTTACTGTATTCACAAGCACGCTCTCCTCAGCAGCACATACGTGGAATAAGCCCTTAAATAATGGCACGAAGAATAACCTGAGAAATAAATTAGGCTTCTTATCATCTTTCCCTACAATAATGCGATTCATGCCTTTGATTGAATGCATTCTTCCCCACTCTTAAGACTTGTTTTACTCCTTCCATCCCTCCCAAGTCAATTAAGCAGTTGAACAACTTAATAAAGCTACTTTATTTGTGTGGGTTCGAACGTGTGTAAGGAAAAGAGTTGATCAATTCCCGACGACATTATGATCCTTCTCTTTCCGACAGTCATTAATAAACTCTTTCTCTCTTTCCTTCTTCTGGAATAACTTGTGTGTCAAAAATATTTCCCTTTGAATATGAAGTAAGCCCTCTGGTGTACTCTTGAGCAATCTAGATGCAGCATAATATACCTCCTTGCCTGCCTACCATTATTATTACCACTATCGCCTCGACTGCTGTGCAATAACTTAGAAAAATGAGATGGTCATGAATAAGTTGCCAGATAAATTCATACTCTTGGGCTCGTTATATTCCTTAGATGCTTCCCCACGGGATTACAAAATTGGTTAGATAATAATTCCCCCTCCACTTATTACGCATTTCTTCGCAATCCTTTTAATGCTCGTAGGCTCCAGAACACACATATTCCGCACGCTCCTTCACAGTGGGAGCAGTGGCAACGATCAGAAGTCTTCCTTCAATTGCTTCATTTAACATGTTTATTACAGACGTATATCTACTGTACATCCCTTTGGTGTATCAAAGGCAGTGGTGTGCGTTTTGGCTCAAAACTGTACTTCTTATTTGTGGAATAGCCCGAAACGGGGGATAATTGTGTGAATATGAGGGCACTATACAACTGCCAGGTCTTGGGAGCGAAAGTTTCCAGAAGATGCTCCTGGTCCTTCCTTTGTGGAGGGCTTGGAAGACAGGCTAATGCTTATCCTTTGGGAGACTGAAATTGATCGAGTGAGTTTTGAAGGTATCGCTAATATTTTGCTATAATATTTGCCACAGGGGCGACAGGGGTAACGAAACTGGCGAAAGAAATGGAAGGGAACAATTTGGCCACCATCTGTTTACTCATAGACCCTCAACAATCATGCTCCCTGGATTGACATGGGACTAGTGTAGTGGAATGTCTTAGAATGGAGGGCATACTGCATGGGACACACTCACATATGAGGAGGACCATTAAGATTCTATAAGGGATAGGTGGGTGCTCTGTGTATATGTGTACCGTTAGGCTTTAAGAATGTTGAAGAGCTACTGTGGATGACGATGTCGGTGGTTGTGTGTCTGTGAGTGCGTGCGTGTGTGTAGTTTGAATGAGGGATATATGGCGGGCGGGCTGCGGGATGAAAAGGGTGAGGTCATCAATCTGTGATAAATGTAATAATCCCGTAGTACCGTCTGTGGGAATTCAACTCACGTTTTTTGCCTTCTCCTTTGCTAGCTCAAATAAATCCGACCGATTACCTTTTTGATGAACCAAAGCAACGATCTGCCCATACTAAATGTATCTTTTACAACCAGGAGATGTTGGCTAAAAAAAAATTGACAGCTTCCAATTTATAGTGAGCCAACGTGGAAGACGTAGAGGAACAGAAAATACTCCGTCCTGTTTCCTACAAGCTTGGCTAAAGCAGCGAGCATATGAGTAACCTTCGTCTTCTTCTTTTTACTTTTTTCAAAAAAAACTTTGATATTTCTCGTTGAAGTGCTTGTAACTATTCCTCCCTCTTACATGTCAGCCTCTTTGCTAGATTTACCCTTTTAAAGAACGTAATTCTCCCTTGTATATGTTTTGCATTCACAAAATCCTCAAAGATTTCCCCCTATGTGTGTACATTTCAAAGCAAGCGGAAAACGTGTATGCGTACATTCTGAGACACACACAGACATCGTTCGTTACAACCGGATCCCGCGTATCAGGCGCGATTTAGTACAAAGTTCAAGTAAAGACGAAAGAGCTGTGACTTGAGATTTCTCTAGCGTCTTTTTAAATGTCTACAGCAGTCTCTGCCACTTCCAGTCACCCATGTGAATGTGATGGAAAACGAGGACATATAAAGGATCTTAAAGGGCAACGACTATGCCTTTTCAATCACATCCCACCTAAAGCCTCCCGATCCGCACGCCATCATTTTCGCACAACCCGCCAGGTTACACTCACACAGCCACGCGTTCTACCGGTAATATCATTCCCGTTTATAGGGTTCGTACTATGTAGTTTTGTAAATATTTATTCAGTTCATTGCTATATAGTGGTGTACGTTGTTGATGCCCTCGTGAGCTCACAAGTTGATTTTTTGGCTACATTTTGTACTCTCCAAGTGTCTGTCCTTTCCGTCGTGCGTGCATGCAAAGAGGCTTTACAATGCGGATTTCTCCGTTCATTTGCACCACCAACTACACGCATACACACCACGTGCAGAAGACTCTCCAGCCTGAAAATTGTTCCTCTTTATGAACGGATGCCAAGAAATGACATTTAGCATACGCAAGTATTCTGCGGCTCACGTAAGGGTCTACACGATAGCATCTCTAATATTAACCTTCGGCATGTTATTTGCATTCCAAATTGGCCCACTATGAGGCCAAGCGCTAGCGTAACACAGGCTCCCTGTATAATCTACCACATACTTGGTAGTGTCATATTTTTGTGCAAAAGGAAATATCCACCCGATTGGGAGCTGGATAGTCGCGTTAATGCCCGGTTCACATATACAGCGATTTACCATTATCGCTGAGCGACGAGAAATCGCTGTCGCCAACCTTTTCACATCTACAGCGAATCAATGCAGTTATCGTTGCTCACGCCAAATTTATCGCCGTCCCTGATATCACAATCATTTTGATGTTTTTTGCTAATCGCTAGCAAATTGCTAATTATTAAATTATTTTAAAAAACTTTGTTGTGCTCTTTCCTGCTAGAAAATGGTATTCATGGGTTATTTTGTGTGTAGAATTCGAGTACAAGCAGTTACATAATGTTAAATGTGCAATTCGTGCATTCCATTGGTAGCTCCCAGCGAGCATTACTACAGTCAACAGACTGTATACTTTCCACAGACTATCGGCTGCTCCGAGCGATTTCCTCTCACCAAGAAGTCCATTGCAACGAACAATAATAAAAAACATTCCTCATCCCTAACAGAATCCGCAGAAACTCACAAAATCTAAGAAACCCTCAAGCTTGTATTTCGAAAACGAAGCCATCTATAGACTTGGGACTCGAAATGAGGGCACTGCTCCGAATCCTTCGCTATCGATTAACTTTGCCGAAATCCCGGAAACCACCGCTAAAGACCACTTATGCCGTCTAACTTAAACACATCAAAATGAGAAACACCGAAAGCGAGTGATCTCAAGAGTAGTTGTTTTTAAAAAAAACGCGACTAAAAATTCTTGAGAACTTTTTTTTCCAAATTTCGAATCTCCATTAACTCTTCTCATCTTATGACAATAGTTTTCCTCTATCTCTTTTTCACTCCGTACTCATCTGTACAACAGAAACATTATTTGGCATATACACATTCCGGACTCGTGGTAGGTTGGTAATGAGAGACAAAGTGAAAAGTACGGAGGTCCTTTCCAGCCTGGGAATTTCTCACATAGCATGGCTGGAGTGTGATTTAGACCCATTGCAGACACATGGTGTGAAACGTTCAATAGTGAGGATGATACTTAAGGAAGCTTGGCGAATGGAATATAAAGACTTTTGTAGGGAAAGAATGAGGACTTGTGTGGGAAAAAATCTCCTAGGCTGACATTAAGCCTCTTAACAATGAAGGGGAGTAATGCTCCAATTTACATCAGAGGAAAGGAACCTCGAGGCGCTCCTTCTGCATCCTTCGCGGTGTACCGATGACGTTGTTAATTTTCATGTGGTGTTATTACCAGGCTTTCCTTCAACCACTGTTTCCATACGCTGTGCTGTCATAAGCTCCAGTTGTTCCACTCATGTCGCCATATGTACTGACTTCTCTCACAACCCAAGCACAGAAGAGGTCTACGAAGTTGGACCGGATTTCCACTCTAAGAAATGTCTTAACGACGGGAAGCTTCTTTCCGTTTATATTTTTCCATCACTTTGTGTCTGCTCCTTGTCCTCCTCTCCTGTTCTTGGTCTTTCTGATAAGGTCGTCATCTCATTTTTATTTGCTTGGATAAATCAAGTCAGTTTTGAGTGTTAGTGTCCATGTGAACGTTTGTGAGCGACTGTATAGCTGGATTTGATTCTAATTTTGTCAATTGCACTGAGGTATTCTGTGTACCACCTTCCTTTATCACACTGTCCGCACGGACCAGAGTAGTAGTATAATCAGATTTACTTTTTCCCATGATTATTCATACTGTACACGCTCGAGGACGAGTTCTCTTTATCGCCTCGCCCTCCCTCTTTGCTCCTCCGTCAAATTAGACCAAGGCTCATTCCAGCAACAACAGTAATTTCTCACATATATTTGTAACGTGTCCTCCTTGCGTTTGCATTACATGTGCCTGACGTACATAATTCGTGGTTTAGTTACGTTGGAGTGAAAAGCTTCATTTGTGCAGACGCATTAGACTAGAACAATGGCCCTCCTGGCCTCTGCCTGTGTGCATAGTGTGTTAATGTTAGAAAAAGGATGGTGTATGGTGCGTGTGCGTGCGTCTGGCTCCATTCTAAGGATTTAAGGTGCACGTTGTTGTAGTGTAGTAGCACTGCTCGCTTACTGTCTTCTCCCCATCTCACATTCTTGCTCACTAATGTCGAAACTTTTTGGGTTTTGGTGGGAGCTGCATCTGCTAAATTTCTCTGGTGAATCTTGAGAGATTGTGAAAACCGTCCCACCCTCACTCATTTATCTTTACTCGGAAAAGCAAAGGGGGTATCATGCAAGCGCACCTAACTACCATAGTGCACTGGGAAAACAAGACAGCCTCACCCACGCTCAAGTTATGCTCGCGTATAAGTACGTACATTTTGAAACTTAACCACGTCTTTATTTCTACAAAAAAGACATGGATCTAAACTTGTGTCTCCCTCACATCATTATGTGAATATTTCACTCCTTTAACATAACAATTGTTTCTTCGGTCCATAACGAAATAATCTTCACACGAAGTTTCCATTTTCTTTTCCCTCTCTCCCTTGCTCTTGCATCCCATGTTTGTCTGCATCGATACTGATGTTACGTTGTTAGGGAGAGGTGACGTAGAATCAGAGACCAGAAAGGCGCTTTTATTACCACAATTCCACTATTAGCTGCTTCCCTCTACGGCAGTCACTTAAGAGTGCCCGGTGCGCTTCCTCCTATTGTAAATAGGACTGGTTATAACTGAGACAAACAAACAAGCTTATAATGCAAGCATGCTGAAGACTGCGACTAAAGAGAAAGATCTTGATGAGTCATGTGTGTATGCAGCCATTGAATTATCCACGAAAAAATTCCAAAATAGTAGAGAACCCAATATAATATCCTGTATCACTCCTCATGCCCTTGACGCAACAATTGACAGTGTAAGCAGGGAACGTGGAGGGAAATTGAAACCTAATCAAAGGTTAGTCTAGTACCTAAGTGCCCTGCTAGACCCCTATGCACACGCTCCCACTTTTCCTTGAAGAATTGCCATTAGTTAATTCTTCTTTAACTAATTACTAAGGCATACATACTAAAAGCTTGTATGAATGCCGACACAAACATTTTATGTATAGTTAATCGACTGAGAAAGTGCGGATAAAACAGTAATGTGTAGGGACAAAAGGTGACAACTGAGTATACTTCCATATGGGTACTCGGGTCTTTCGGGTCAGCGGGTCTGGGTCCGGATCTGGGTCTGGTGGGTCCGGGCTTGGGTCCGAAAATTTCAAGACCCGAATGGAATGGGTGGCAAATGGGTATCAAAATTTGCATATCCGAACGTCGGGTCTTTGTTACGGGTCTGGGTCACATACCATCAGACCCGTCGAACCATTAAGACAAACTTCAATGCATTTAATATGCAAAAAAAAGTTAAAACGAAGATTGAAGCAAAATATGACCTATTGAAATTGTGTTTAATACTGTTAAAGGTAATCACAGGGTTGCATGTTTTTGCATGCAGTTTTTTGTCTAAACACTATTTGTACATGTAAGTGGGTCTAACGGGTCGGGACCCGGGTCTTGGAGGTTAGGGAACCGGGTGCCTTTTGGGTTTCAGAATTCGGGGCCTATTTCACGGGTCTTCATTTGGGTCTGGGTCTTAATTACAGAACCAGACCCACCCGGGTCAGACCCATTCGGGTCTGGATCCCAAAATTTGCTACCCACATGGAAGTCTACAACTGAGGATCAGTATTGTTTGTGTGATGAGTCAACCTTGGAATAGTAATTCGACAAAAAAGAAGGATGGACTAATGACAAGATGGCTGCTGCGATGCACTTCTGGGAAAAGAGATAGCAAATGTCAATAGAATTGCACTTCACAGATGATCAAATTGATCGAAATCAATGTAGAGGACTTCAACACACATAGGAATTAATTATGTGCCTACGGTAAACCTGATTTATTTAATAATGATGGCAAATTTAGTGGCTAAAAGCGGAGCAGTAAAAACTAGATGTTAATTCTTTGGATGCTACTGACCAACTTGCTGAGAGCAACGATTTGGGCGGACTTGGCTTGGTTATATAATTATAGGCATTTAAGTAAAAGATATGGACTTGTAGTGAAGACTTCAAATAGGCACAAAATTAGATATACATAAGAGAGCTGTTAGAACAACTGCAAATCAGATTAAAATGAATGACAAGGTACAAATATTCAAAACGGGTATGAACTCTCCTTCCTCATCCTCTTTCCTGTCCTCTGCACACTCCGCACAGTAGGAGGCAACAAATTGCATTCATGCGCTCTCCGTACATCTTCATGTTGCACATTCCGCAAGACCCAAATGACTGAACAAATGATCCCAAGGAGTATATTTGTATACTTATGGAGAGGCCAAAGAAGACAGAGTGGAAAGCTAGGTGAAAAAAACTGCGGGATGCATATTTGGTGACGGAAGGAAACAGAGACGGTGAGGGCGGGGAAGGCGGTCGAGGGATTGCAGCCGGGTTAAGTTAACATGAACTCTATTACACACAGTGGCTTGTCTTATGACGGGAACTAAGCTGAAAAATCTGACAAGTTCTCTCTCTCTCTCTGTTGCTGTGTTTAAAGCCGGAAGAATTTTTCCGCATGATTTATGACTGCGGAAATGGCGTGACAGTTTTACCTAAAAACAAAAAAAGAATCCTTTCTCTTACACGTTTTTCAAAGTATGAGTTAAAGGGAGAATTCCTTGTGATTCGTCTGTTGTTGTTCCAACAAAGCGGTATATTGGACGACTTTAAGTGACACACAAGTCAATACATGCGCTGGAATTGCATGTTGCTGAACACTGTTGTCTGTATGATTCATGTGTGCATATAGAAAGGTGATCTTACAGATGGCATGAGTTGACGACTATACGGAAAAATCCGAGGAGGCATATCAGCAGGGCTTGTTTGTATGAAAGTACAAGGGAACCAACTGAAGAGAGGGACGGGAATTCGAAAAATGCATTGAGAATTGAGAAATAGGAATGACAAATTACGTGCTCTAGTGTCTCCATTTCGTGGTGTTATAATAAAAAAAACAAATATAGGATGTCATAACAAGGAATCCGTCCGAGTGGTTAGTGTGTGAGTCCGAGATTTCAACTATAAGTTCTACACTCACTCTACTGCTTCTATTTCCGTCAGAGAAATACAGATTTACTTTTCTCCATCACTTCCACGTAACGTACATCTATTCAGTTTCCCTAATGCCATGGAGGTCCAAAGCTGTGTAAATCCTTGCTTCATGTGTCTTCTAGTCAGCATGTGCAGCGTACTAGGAGTAGTGTTTGTGTGTGAACAAACTATCAGCTGAAGAGAAAGCAAAGTTCTTTCTGGTACAGCAAATTGTATAGGAGTCATCCCGAGTCCGATGTTACATCCATAAATAGTGGCATTTTCTTTGCCTCTTATGTTTCATGCTTGTAAAAGCTTGAAGGGAGTGAAGAAAACAAGGTTCTTAAACTCCAGATTTAACACAAACGTACACAAACCCGACTGCACATAATATTACATCTCTCTCTCGCTCCCCGAAACTTTGAGTAAATTTTAAGAATCACCTACAGCCAACAAAGGTCAAGGAGATGACAAGATGCCATGACTCCTGTGCACAGATAAAGTGTGAGTGTCGGTATTTTTTGATGAGGCCATGTATGCGACGGAAGCCAGAAGCAGAGGCAGAGTATTGGCATTCGCACGTACTTGGGCCTCATGTGTACAGTCAAATACACACATACATCTTCAGCTGCATGGATCACCAACTCTGCTTAAGTCAAGATTTGCTCCTGTCTCTGCCTTTGCTCTTCATCTTCCATGTTTTGTTCTTATCCTTTGTCCTTTGCTCTTTTATAAAGCCGCCGCCGACTGTTTGCTATCATTCGTTTCTCTTCCTACAGCCTTTACATCTTGATCCCCGAATATCGCTCGAACCTTGGCAACTCTTTTGTAGCCCGTACTTTATAGAAAGACATCTCAGATTGTTTTCATGCCACCAAATCCTCAAATGAAGTGAAGTGGTCGGTGGTAGTGACATAGTTGAACCTGCAACCTATTCTATAGACAGTCAAAGCAATTCCCCTTGCTCTACTTGCTCGGTCGTGAGCGAAATTTCCAAGCTAACCATGTAATGCACGTGTATGTGTAGGGCACACGGCTAGACATTTTCCCTCTGATCGTTCTCTCTTCCTTGCATGTTCAAAAGAAGGAGAGGGATTTGCTGCCCTGCATCGTCACTATCATCATTATGTGTAAGATGACAATGAAATAGCATCTACCTCTTAGCCTTCTGCATCTTTGTTCAAGGGAATAATCATGATAAGGAGAAGTCAGTAGATTGATGCCTAATGCCTGCAATATATGCATCTCGGTAGTGTTGTGGGCAATCCATTCGGCTTGCAATACCGAACACCCCATGAGGTCTTCTCATCCACGACACTACTCTGCCATAGATTACAACTATATGCATTTCAAATTAGCAGGCCAACTGTAATGTCTGCTTCCTTGAATACTCATCCAGAAATCACGGTGGATTTCCGCACGACAAAAAATGGGAAGACAAGCAAGACTTCTGGAATCCTTTGCATGTATACGCACTAATGTGACATTGTGAATAAGAAAAATCCTGACATGAGCATAGTTGAGTGCCTATGCATAATCCCTACTTCACGCTCTGTGCATCCCCATGTAGTCTCAAATTCCTCTGTTATCATCTGTCTCTCTTTCTTCCTTTTCAATTAAAATACTTGATTGTGTGTACTGTTCCACATTATTTATTATACAGCGCAAGTTAATTGTAAATTTTATGCCTTGTTCCATATTTTGCTAGACGGTGTGCATTGTCACTGCAACATGCAAGCTGAGAAAGAAGTTCAGGCCGTCATCTGCTTCCGGCAACTTGGTGACACATAAGAAATGGACTGTCGTAACTTTAAGCATGCGTTCAAAGTTTCTCATCAAACACCTAAAATTGGTAGAGTTTCCTTTTCATTTCCCACTCGATTTGCTCAAAATGATTAGAGTTTTGATTACATAATGCGGTAGTTTAATCTTCTCCCAAGGAACTGTACGGACATGATAAAAATCCTTCTTGAAGTATTCGAAATTAATGGAACTCGTGTAATTAGCTGCGTTAGCTTGAAAAGTCTCAGTCTCTGAGTGCGTGCCCGTGAACTACTTTTGTTAGTCAATCATTTGTCTGTGCATAATCATCATCTGAGGTACAATTTCGCACCACATTAAGTCATGTGAGGACGCGTGAGCATGTAGTTTACAAAGCGCGACAGGGAATTTCTTGTGAGTAGCTTAATATATATTAGACGTTATAATGGACTGCTCGAGCTACAAAGCTTCGTGAGCAAATTAATGTGGTCTGTAAACTGTGTAGCAGTAAACATGGAAGTTGATGGTTACAATGGAATGTGAGCCCAGAAGAATGAAAGTCTTGCTGCGTGTGCATTGGTGGTTACCGTTACTGAAGGTGACATGTGATGTCGTTGTTGATTCGCAATAGTGATATTGCACTGGATTCGCGTCTCGCTTCCTCTTTGACAAGGTGATATTGGTTAGTTCAGGCGTGAAGTTACTTGCACGTAAGTGCTGACAAGCCTCTGCCTCCCTGCTCCAAGCGGGTTCATTTCCTCTCGCTGTTGCATAAAAGCCATAAGCAGTCTAATGGAATATAGTAAGTCAGAAGCGCTTAAGAGCCGAATGAGTGTTTTAACGGAACGGGACTATAGTGAGAGGATTATGTGCGTTTATGTCGTCCCTCAAGTTTGTCATGGGGTAAAACAAGGACTGATTATGAACAAAGCAAAATTAAGCTCTCCCCACGCCCGCCAACCATTGCCGTCGATCGGAAGCGCTTAAATACATAACGCTTCTCCTTCCTATCCCACTCGTTACCCCTACAGTTGCACACAAATTTTTGGTTGGATAAGAATATTATGGAGACACCGTGGCCTTGTCTTCGGGAGCTCATAAAGAAGCCGGTCGTATCCTCTGTAAATCTTTTTCACGTATCTGTTGATAAATACTCTCATGATGAGTTGCAGACGTATAGCTATCATAATCTATTGCAAGGAAAAGTTAAGAGATATAGAAGAAGAATATATCTGCACTCACTCAGCCAAGTAATAATGATGATAATAATACAAGCTATCTTCCTCCTCCTTCTTCTTCCTCCTTCTTCCTCCGTCTCATTTTACTCTAATTTCCCTTAAAAGACAAGAACCAAGAGAGAAGAGAGTCAGAGAACAAGTGAATAAAAGATAGAAACAGATATGCTCTAACAAGTCATCCAGACCTTGTTGTTATATTATCAACTGCTCGGGATAATCATGATGAAAAGAAGATGAAAGAACTCCTGTTGTGACCTACTAGACAGTTTTGCTATCCACCTTATCTTTACCACTTACTACGAGCTAAGCAAGTTATATAGTTAGTCCTGCTGCCCTCAATTCTTCCTCTCTCTACTCTCTATTTAAAAGCAGAAGGATAAGAAAATTGGCTTGGTGCATTCGTGGGCTGAGGTTGTCAAGAAAGGATGCAGCAGCCAGCTTCTCCTCCAACAAGAGACGGAATTGAACTGCTTATAATGGTGGAGGAGATTGGTGGGGTAAGGTAAAAGCCAGAGTAGGATATGGAGTTCGATAGAAATGGAAGCGTTATGAAGTTATAGAAAATGTGATGGTCTAATTGGATTGTGAAAACTTAATGGAAAGGGTCCTAATTCAATTTTCTCTTCGCTTTTTCTCCTTAATTCTCTACTGTATGGTCCTCTTTTCCTTCCACACGTAGTGACACACACGCACGGAGAGAGTGAGAGAGCGGCGGAACCGTAAGCTTAATAGTCCCTTGCTTTCTCGCTCCTGGCCAACTCCCTCGAAAAGCACTCCCTGTTGCTATACCAACTTGGTATAAATGCGGTGGTATCAAGAAAACTTGAAGAGTCGTAGCAGCAGTGGTCGTGTAGGCGGAGGCTGTTCCATGTTTTACAAGAGCGAAGGAGGAAGCTTTAGTACTGTACAGCATCCTTCTTTTCACATGACGATACCTCTGATTGTACGAAGGAAAAAGGGTTTTGGATGGAATTGAAGTAATGGTCGGAGGCAACTACTATTGCGGCGCTAATAGAAACTTACTTAGTAAGCACTAGTCCCTTTGATGAGCAACAATCTTGACATCCTCATTAACTCATCCATTAACTCTGTCATTTGGAACTGCGGCGGAAATGTTCCTAATGCAACCTTACAAGGAGACAATTGACCTATTATATTTTGATATTTATTGTCATCATCATGATGAAAAAATTGCTGCCAATTAGGAGTCAGAGTTGATCAGAGCCCTACATTACAGCATGTGAGATATAGTATGTGAAATGAGCAACGTCCCTATGGAATACAGTCAGTTCTGATGTCGCCACCAGTTTTTTAATGAAGCCCTCTGTCGTTGTGTACATGCCTTCTTCCCCCTCAACCTTAATTCCGTCATTCCAAACCCCACGGCCCACTCAACCTGAACAATGTCATCCAGTCTCTCCGTTGTAACAAAAGTCTTCCAAAATTTCATTGAAATGTCTCTAATAAAGCAGTTCATTCAATCAAGTCTAAAGGTGACAATAACAGAGAAACGTCGTTTTACTCAAGACTCATAGAATGAGGTTAGGTTAGGTGTATTCTATGAGCCTTGGTTTTACTCATCTTATTCTCACTCAATAACGGAAGCCAACCAGCGGTCTGAAGGTGTTATGCGCCATCTTGCGGGTGTATTGCTACACTCACATACTCTCGCATACCCCGAGGTGGATTTGAAAACCGCACACACCTACTGATAGTTGATTAGGTTTTTTGTTAGTCTGAGAAATTTTGGTCAAGAAGAATAACGCAGTACGCAGTCATAGAATGGCGTAGTAATACGACGATGTAATGTCTGTTGTAATGTACCATAAAAGTTTAGCGAAGTGTCGGATCTTATAATCATAGCTTTGGCATGTGAAACTTCATACATCCGTTTTAAACCTTAAATTCACTGAGTAACAGTTGGAGGGACTGACTGCGAGCATTTATAGGCAAAAGGCCATCTCAGATGTTTTATACATAATAAACATATAAGACAGGAGGACCGAACCATACGTATGGGCTTGCAGCCATTATTCAACTGCAGTTTTCACAAAGGAACTAATGGCCTATTTCTGTGTATTGAATCTAAACCTGACGTTCAAACAGATATTAAATTCCTGTTTTTGGCCTCGATGGTACGAGATTTGGCCTTATAAGCGACCTGGATTATGACTGATCAAAATGGAAGGTGTAAACAAGTGTGCAGGTCACAGGGATTGACATATGGACATGGAAGTTGTACTGTCATGTCCGTTGTGACCTGAAGTACACTCTTTTTATTTCCTCAGGTTTGTAGGTCAACTCGTTTGGTCACAATTTCCAAAGGTACGCATAAATACTAAAACAGGAGAGTGGGTGACGTCAGCTTGGAATGGATCGAGTTCTTTAAATTCCTCAGCGAGCACTGATAAAGCCTAAGTATGACGTCATCATGCAGAGGATGGAGTTGTTTACATTCCTCAGCGTAGAATGCCTCATTATTGGTCTCACTGTTGCCATGTCTCATGTACCTCAGTGACGTTAATAATAATATTTATTCGCTGTATATGCCTTAGCGGCCTGACAGGTATCATAAACCTTTTCATCTGATTTACATACACACAGTATATCAATTTTACATTACAGCCAATTAGTATTGGAAGTGAATCTTCAACCGTTAATTAACCTTCAGTGGACCGTTGTAGCGAACGCAAGTTCACCCCGACTTAGTCCTTCCCCCTTAGACTCCGACGTCCTTTTGCACCTCCCTGCGATCTTGAATCTGCTCCAACGACATTCGCATCCAACCAAGCAAGCGGATGCAGCATCTCTGGCCACTTCATAGGCAGTGCCGGGTGGCTTTCATGCTGTGTCTCACAGGTCCAAGGGTCCACTAGAAATGTCTATTTCAGTCATACAGAGGGGATAGGGTGCAGATAATTCCTGCATCCCCTACACACGGGGCGGCCAACGTTCACTTCTTCCAGTTTTTGGTCGCCTTGGCCGAGTCAGGATATCGAACCCTCAAGTGTGGCTTGTTCAGCGGAGGCTCTACCACGATGACTCGTCTCAGTGACGCTAAAATGCCCCACTGATGTCACTGTTGCGATGTCTCATGTACCTTAGTGACGTGATGTTCCATGCAGCTAAATGATGAAATAATGAAAATAAAATCTCTATAAATGTATTGACCAAAATCTTTTTGTGGAACAGCCATGTCTCCTCCTAAACTCTTTGACCGATTCTGATGTACAGCACACCATTCGAAATCTAATTAAATGGCGGGTGGCTCCGGCTATATGCGATTCCCGTTTTCGGACCAGAACACTCCAAAACTCGGATCAAAGTTTAATTTTGTCGGGTTTTCTACATATTTGGCCTCATATGGTCCTGCAACCCATTATTTAAATGCAAAGTTCATTCTGAGTACGAATCTGACACTAAATGTACTAAAAAGAACCATGTGGCATATAATGACTTGTCAATGGTCACTTTGGGTCGTTTCTGCCTCTTAAATCATCTCATACCTCAAAATGTTTACGAGCTCCGTGCGAGTAAACATGTAATGATTATTTTATGATAGCATGGACAATCTTGGCCCTATGAACATGTCAATTCACATCATTTCTAGAAATTGGCAATGTGATACCTTAAAGCAAAGCTTTTACCGAAGACAATTTAAATAATCGTTGTCAAGTCACAGCACGCCACCGGGGTAAGTGTCTATATTATAATATCGCCCGTTTCAGTAAGTGATGGTACTTTAAGTATTGAATGAAGTGGTGGGTCTGGCTGGTGGATACATTGCAAATGTACTGTTTTATAAATACACAGGTCAATATGAATGGTGCAACATGAAAGGGCACGAACATGGATGCACCCATGTCTGCATATGAGTGTCAAGGCTGAATGCTCTATGGCTATGCTCTATCATCCATCCGATCTCACACAATTGCGATCCCGGTTGAAAAGTTCGTGATAATTCATATTTTAGTAGATTATGTGCAAAGAGTTGTCGGACAAATCATTTTATCTCTAGACCTATCAGCACTTACAGACACACGAACTTTGATTGGTACTTCGTTTTATTTCTCTTTTCACTTGAACTGATGGACGGGGAAAAATACATCTCGTCTAAAAAATCAATACACTACCTCTCCCTTCACTTGACTCTGAATCCTGCAATTTCGTAATAAATGTGTAATTTTCCGTTGGGGAAACACTAGAAAGAGAGAGAAAGAGAGAGAGAGAGAGAGAATTATGCTGACAAAGGGCTTGTTTGAGGACCACCCTATTGACTGAGGGATTCTCTCAATGCCAATGGCTGGAACACATGAAAGAATAGCAGCACCCTGGCGCATTACTCTGTCACATAGCATACTCATCACCCCATCACCTTGTGGATTGTTTAATGTGATTTATTTTCTGGTTCAAAGAATCAGACTGGTTCAGTCATGCTCCACACGCTTGCCTCAATCATCATAATTCTATTGAAAAAGGGGAAAATTCCCTCAGATTTTTCATCCCAACGTACGGAGAGGGAGCGGCACAAGCACAGAGGCAGCCGACTCATCCAATTTCCGGTTTCCGCCCTCCATTCCCTCAACGTCTCTGAATCTAATCAATCCTCCTGCATAAAGAGAAGTACGCCCTAATAATATTTGCTCTGTCTGATCAATATTTCAAAGGACTACATAGTCATGAAAGCAGAAACAAATTTACCACTGCCATAGTAACAACTGCACATAATGAGAGGCACAGCTTTTCTCCGATTACCAAATTTTGTCATTGTCTCTTTTCGATTCAAACGAAAATACAATGAAAGGAAATGGAGGAATGAATTGAAAAGTATTCAAGCAAGACACAAAAAGACAGTAAATCTCGTGTGAAAAACGGAATGTTATTTTACACCCTCAGCCTCACCAGGAATAAAGAAAATTTGATTAGCAGTTGCTGGCTCTCATTAGGCAGTTTGCGAGAATCCACGTAACTTATACGTAACGCGCGTAAACGTGAAAATTCCTATGGCAACCCATTTTAAAATTATGTTTACGATGACGTATATATTTCTACGTCGTATCACGCAAACTGCCTATTAGACGTCATTCCAATCCACGCAATAGTTACGCATCGATGTTAAATGACTTGGAGTGAAGTGCAAGCGTTGGTATAGATGAATAAAATTGCAATACAAGGGCACAGCAATTTCCTGTACTTATTCCATTCTTCTATTCCGAGTCAAAGTGAATATGTGAAATGCAATTATTTTCATCCACTTGCGCTGTAAACCTATGCGGGGGAAGAAATTTGAAGGAGTGACATTTCTAGCGTGGTTTTTATGTTTTGTCGCGTTTATTTTAAATAAACGATGACTCTTGTTTTCTCTGCATCGATATGAGTGATTGCATGATATGCAGCCATTCGAGTTGAACTATGCAAATAAGTTGTTATTCCGAGTGAATTACATTCATGCAGCCACCATCTAGCGACGAACCATGAAAGTTATTCTGAATCTAGAAAACATTGGGAAGCTCCGTTACGAGGCGGCATTGAAAGTCCTGCCATGAGTCGTAAGTGAAGAAGATATTATGAAGAAGATGCAGGCTGGTGGGGAGAGTACCAGCCAAGCAGAGAAAGCGCTGAGTTGATTCGAAAATACTGTAGCTTTGTGGAGCTATTGGATGGATACCAACCAAGGTGGGTCCATGGCATATCCTGAAGTGAGCGGAAGCATTTACGAGAGCTTTATGTATGCTATCTATATTTTATGTATGTATATGTAAGTCTGTGGTTGTGTAATAATTGCATCATCATGATCATAAGCCACTGAAATAGGTGGGGAATCATACACTCGACTGTTTTAGCGAAGAAAATCAACTAGGGTTCAACCAGTCCATCTCGCTTTCATTGCAATTAATATCTTGAAATAATAGAGAAATTCTATATCATCGGTGCTATCATTATTAAAGGGTGAACTGTAGAGAACAGCAGCGGATCTAATCGAAGCTCTCATAATGACGAGCTGGGAGAAAGGAAGAAGGGCGAGAAGAAAGTGAGTTGGCAGCAAAATAAACTACGTAGACAATCACTGTGTGGAAGTACAGGACAAGTTTTGTTAGCTTTAACAACTTCATTTGATCATCTAGTCCATGTGCTACTGTTGACTTTGAAAATTTGAAATATGACGATGTCTGCCATTATGTAGAGCGCGGGCAAGGATACGACAGCTATACCCCTTTGACAATGTATACACATCTGCATAGTCCGCACCTACCTTCTGATGTAATACTTATTACTTAGCATGTATAAAATAATGCTTCCTTTCTCTCTCTCTCTCTGACTATCTCTCTGTACAACTTGGTCTGCCCAAATCTTCCTTTACGCTCCGACGAGGCGTAAATTTTGAATCAATTTAGAATTTCGCCCAACCTCTTACCTCTGTGTCTGTGTGATGATAGATACGACTGGTAACTACAAAGGTAAAGCCACGTGTGTATGTGCGTGTGTGTGTGTGTCTGCAGCGTGTGTGCTTTCTGTGGCATATGCTTGTCATAGCCTTCTTTCCTTCCTGTCTTCATCAGTAAATTAGGTTAAACTTTCCCGGCTCTTATTTTACTTGTAAAGTGTGCCGAGGAGTGAACAAGCGTCACTTAAACCGCACCCATACATACATTACATACATCTCCTTCTTCATTCCCAACCCTGGAACCACAGAAGAACGGTTTAGGTCTTTTTGATTAGTTCCCTCATCAGGCTCAACTCTGTCAGTTCTGAACTCATATAATGGCTAAAAATGTATGTATTATAATGTGCCGACCATCCGAGCCTTATTTTGGTGAGCCGAGAATTGTGAGCGTGTAAATTGTGTAGATAGTTTAGTGACGATCATTTGAGCTGAAAATCCCTTATGGCTTCAATTACATGTTTTAGTTAAAGATTGGTAGGAGAGAGAAAGAGAAATCGAGAGGGAAAAACGAATGGTGCATTATGACTAACGTCGAGAGATTCTGTCAATTGTTTTCCTTACATTATTCCTGTTCATCTCTGTGGTCTTCTTATAATCTCGTCCTTGTAGATTTCCATCATGTTTGTATAATGTAAGTAATAACTCTGTTTGTTTTTGTGTGAGCAATGGTTTTATTTGTTCGTGTGGGGAGTAACGCATATCCATGGTGGACTCGGGATTGTCTATGAGATCCGAAAGGCGGCAGAGCCTTGGAATGACTTCCCTTTCCACTCACTCAACAGCTTGAGAATGCATGAAAGGACCGTAGTATATAATGGCTCTTTATTACTACCTTTTGAAGGGATACTATGTAAGAGAGCTAATGATCCGCGGATGTATAAATGGCATCCATTTATATATGTATATAAATATTGTACATATTATGATTATATGAACAATCTATTGTGTCTCTGCGGTTGGCTAGATGGTCTACAATACAAATTATATTAGTCATTTTATTAGGACATCATTGGATTAGAACCCATTTACCTTCTAGCCTTCAACTCATCATCATCAATTTAGCTGATAAATCCTTTATCTCATTTCCTCATTGTATTTCCTCCTTTCTTCTACTACTTCTCTTATGATTTTTCTCTATCAGGCTGCAGATAATAATTCCAGACGTCTAGTTGTATTTATTTCTCTCTCTATCCATTTTATTCTAGAGTGTTCTCATCATGATTTCCTCTTGGAGTTCTTTCACTATGCTTCATATAATAGATGTAACCTGTTTGCAGGAAGACCGTAACTGATTAATGCACTACCAGGAGTGATGCCAAGGGGCAAATGAGCATCACAAGAAGAGGATAGAGTAGCTATTTGAGTCCATGCGTGTGTGTGAGGGCTTGAGGTTGAGAGAGAGATTCTTAGTCTCTTTGTAATTACTCTTGTAATTTAATTTATGAGGATAATTTTCCCCTTTCAAACTTGGGTGATAACTTGCTAACCTGGAATCACCCTTATACAGACACTCAAGCATGTAGAGACGAATACAAGAAGATATGGAAGCACTCATCAGAAGCTTCTCCCCTCTTCCACATTGATTAATAATCCTCCAACCCGTGAATGGTTTAAGTGCTTTTCTATAGTGCCTCAAGGACGAAACAAGCTTCTGTAATACCCCTCTTCGCTTTCATAGTATCAGCCTAGGTACACTTAATTCATAACTACCACGTACAAATTCTCCCGTCAAGCTCCCATGTATGCTTGGCCTTCATGAATGCACAACTGCTTCTATCACCTCACTTTGTTCAGCCGGTTAACTGGGAAATTTACATGTTCAACAAAGATGATTTTTGATATGACAGGAGCAGTTGGATCAGATAGAACTCTATTCAACTTGTCGGCACTGAATCCATTATTTATTATGCAATTTCTTCCATAATCCATATTAAGGGAAGTAAAGAAGCATGAGCCAGTATGTGAGTAGGTGTGATGTGATGCAATCCATTCGGGCTTTTCAGTCCCTTCCTGTAATGGCACCGCGACCGCAATTATCATCTGTTATTACGCTACTAAATTCCTGGCCACATGCACCATGTGTAACATACGTCATGGCGTAATATTACTTGATTTGTTCCAAGAAAAGGCCTTTCACATACTTAATAGCTACAATTAGATTCTATGGTATGAGCATAAAAAGGATTCAATTGTTCAGCTTTCCCCGCATCACTCTCATCACACTACTTTTACTAGTATAAGCGCTAATCCAGCACGGAGCAGTTTAGAGTATTTGTTATTTGATTTACTACGTTTTTTGCACAGTGAGCATACATGAGAATGATATAAGGAGCCTATGGGTACGTACAGCTTGTCGCACCATGACATTTTGCACCCGGGAGATTCCCAAGTAGTGAGAGAAAGTGTTAGTTTTGAATGCATGCGGGCGTTAGTAATCGGAGAATATTGGGCTAGACTGCATTACTATACTGGCCTATTCTCTCTCGCTCTCCTGTGCTACGTTACATGTGCAATAATGGGTGAAAAATTGGTTTGAATGGAGCGGTTTGAAGACCACTGCCAGGAATGTGGGTAACAGATGGGACCGAAGGTGGTCTGACGGAGTGCGAACAGTACATGCTTTTACAGCTGGTGCTTCTGCTCTTTTCAAGGGAGAACGAAAGAGAGAGCATGGGCGAGAAAAAGCTGACTATTCCCGTACAGGGTGGCTCATAAGTTCTGTGAACGTTTTCAAAAGCCAGTAGCCCGATAGTCTTCAAACAAATTTTCTAGTTCTTTTAGTGGAGCATATGTTGACTAAGCGTCCACCAAAACATCCATGATCAATGCCAGCCAAAAGTCAAGATATCATGACGGAATAAACTTTGTCACAAATTGGTGCCCTTTTTCATGCGGAACCGGGACTTGACAGCTTTTCAACGCTCTCATATTATGAAACCAATAAGTTCAAGGCCTAGCAACAGATAGAATCAAGTCAATAGTGTCAATTATTGAAAAAAGGTTCGCCATCTCCAGAATAGATGCAGGAGGTAAAGAAAGCTATCATGGCTTTTTAGAAAAACAAGCCCACTAATCCTCAACTAGATGACAATAGCAATTACAATCCTTACTTGCGCAAGTACGATCACAACAGAGAGAGGAAGGGAACCAACAGGCACTGCAGGCCGAATTCGCAGCTGAAAATAAAAATATTCCCACTTCGTGGAGCGCGGAAGCCACGGGAGGATGGGGTGATTCTTGTAGGATTCTAGTGGGATTGAACATGGGAAAGTTCAAGTGAGGCAAGAGTGATCGTTTCGAAAATTTTAAGTTTTGAGCTCGAAATACAAAAACAAAGTTTTCTTATGGGCTTTAACATGCGAAACTTCAAGTGACCAAAGGGGGGACCACATGAAAATTGCAAATTTCTACCAAATTTCGAAAAGCAAGTTTTGAGCACTTTTAGACCATTTGGAGACTTTTTAAGGTTGAGTTAAAAAATGAAAAAAGATTTATTTCTTTTGGGGGGGTTAGAAGTGAGTAAAGGGTGACCGTTTAAACTTTAAGTTTTGGGGTGATAAAAACATTGGTGCTTTCTTATGGGATTTAACATGCGAAATTTTAAGCGACCAAAAGGGGGGCCCCTTGCTAAAGCCTTAATTTCCTTGTCTGATAACCCATTCCGACGCCACTGCTCAGGAAGGAAATTATTAGCTGGTGGTAGAGCTGCCAATAAAGAGACCGACCCGGAGAGCGATTCTTTAATGCAGTTCGCAATACTCCCAAGTTAAACCACAAAAGCTAAAAATCTATTTTCATTTTTGAGCTCAAACTAAAAAAAAGTCTTCAAATGGTCTAAAAGTGCTCAAAACTTGCTTTTCGAAATTTGGTAGAAATTTGCAATTTTCATGTGGTAATATAAAAATTCGCATGTTACAGCCCATAAGAAAACTTTTTTTTGTATTTCGAGCTCAAAACTTGAAATTTTCGAAACGGTCACCCCTTACCTCACTTGAACTTTCCCACTAGAAAAATTCAATTTTCATATTCGAGCTCAAAATAAAAGTCCCCAAATGATCTTAAGTGCTTAAAAAGAACTTTTTGAAAGTTGGTCGAAATTGAATATTTTCACGTTTGAAATTTCCCATGTTAAATCCCATAAGAAAAATCCATTTTTTATTTTCAAATTTTTTTTTCTTGAATACCTCGTTATCCGCCGCCCATGCGCACCAAGTTTGCATGGTAAGTTACCACCCTAGGTACCCTCTACACTTGCATATGGTTGCCCATGGCATAGCTCACAAACATGTCACAAGCATTTCGTAAGCCTTATCGCGCTGCTAAAACTATTTCAGCGACTACACCGGGATTTCAATGATTGCTGGCGGAATGTATAGTGCCTACCCAGTATGCATTACCTGTACAGCCGTTCGGCTGTGCGGCCCTCCAAAAACGTACAAAAAACAATCAAAAACAAAATTTTTTAAAATCCAAAATGGCCATTTTCTTATGAGATTTAACATGGGATTTTTAACTTGCCACAGGGGGGACCCTTTGCTGTTATTAATTTAATAAGTTTTGTTTAATTTTTTTTCGAAACTTTCAAATCAGTAGCAAATAGCCAAGTTCTTATGGGAAATGACATGGGGTGGCTCAATTACCAAATGGGGGACCCTTAGGAAGCGTTCTGAGACATGACAGCAAAAACGAAAAAAAAATCTAACAAAAATTAATAACAGCAAAGGGTCCCTCCCCCCTGTGGCAAGTTAAAAATCCCATGTTAAATCCCATAAGAAAATGGGCATTTTGGATTTCAACAAATTTTGTTTCTGAATTTTTTTTGTATGTCTTTGGAGGGCTGCACAGCCGAACGGCTTTACAGGTAATGTATACTAGGTAGGCACTATACATTCCGCCAGCAATCATTGAGATCCCGGTGTAGTCGCTGAAATAGTTGCATTGTAAGTTGCAGCAGCTTTCACTGAAGAAGGGATGGGCTACGTTCCCGAAAATTGCATTCGAACGTTCACCACCCAACGTAGTGACTTAGTACTTAATGCGATTTTTCAGGCTGGTGGTGAATAGATTGAATGATATTTCACTGACATATACTTAAATTATATTGCTTATATACTGTTCAAGTGTAATTAGATAAATCTAGCTAGCCACCGAAATAAATGAGAGTGTTCATGCAACAGAACTTAAGGTACACCCTGTACTGCTCAATTTTATTACCCAGTCGCACAAATATTCCCAGCTCTTATGATATACATACTAAGTTACTCTCACTCGTTCCCTCACCAACTTTTTGCGATGTTTTTTAAATGGGCTCGTCGGTCCATAACAGCCAAGTGTGAAGTGGGGAAGGATGTCCCTGTTGAATAAATTTTTTCTTGCCTTCCGGGCAAACGATTAACCTAAGTTGTTATTGTTAGTGTATGTGACTAGGAGAGATAGAGGAGTTGGATGCCCAAGGGTGCGTGAGGATATCGATAGCTCTCTATGTAGCAAAGCTATGGACACACAGTGAGAGACGACATGAAAAAGTTGATGGGTTGTTGGAGGAGGAAGGAAGTTAGAAGGAAGGATCTCTCATCAATTTCATGCATGATTTATGGGAAAGAATTTTCAATATTGGATCAGTGAAACTACCATTAATCATTGGGCTATTCCGCGACTCGACTTTCCACTTATTATAACTCACTTAGCTCTCCACCCTCCCCCATACACACATTCTTCTCCTCTCTGACCAAGTGTCCGCCATTTAAATTCATCGAACCGCACCGGAAGAGCTAGATCCCACAAACTGATACTCCCGAGCATAAAGGGATGCATGACCAGTTCAAATGCCAGATGACAAATGTGTACTTGATAATAATAACAGTGCATGCAAATGAATTACAGCGTTTAGCCTCTTTTTCCATAGCATCTTTCCTTGTTTATCATTGTCTGAATTATTAAGCGGCAAAACTACCTTGCCATTTCCAAATGATGCCATGCTCTCTTGTTTTTTAGTTTTTTATTTTCGCATAACATCAAAAGCACATGATAAGTCGCTCCATGCGTTTTTCGGCCACATGTAAGATTGAACTTGATTATAGTAATGATCGGTGGAAAATTCTCCAATTTTCTCATGCTAAAATAATGCAATGAGGGCCTTGCTAAAATGCCACATACCTGGATTACAGAACGACTAAATGTCTTGTCAAATTACTAAAATTGTCAGCTCATCTACCTCGCATACCCGCCCCAAATGGATGTAAACGTGAGCAAATGACCCTTTCAAACCAGCACGTCCACTGGATACGTCCATAATCAGCGCACTCATTCTAAAGGTGAAACAGCTTTGTAGTAGTACGGCAGGAATTTCTCTCTCTGTAAGCAAGTGATGCGGCGGTTATCATAAATACGAATTGGGGATTATTGGACACAAAAAGGCAAGGGAAAGGGTAACCCAAAATGCTAAAATTCCTTACTCTCGATGAGATGAGACGTGTATCGTGAGCTGATATTATTCCATAGAATAAAATTGACTGGTTATAGAGCAAGATTCGTGCCTCCATTTATTCCAATGAGACACAAAAGCTTCGTCGATTCCAAGAGCAACCTAGCTTTTCCCTTGAATACTTAGAAGACAACGACAGAAAAGCATCTCGCATTCACATGCCTAGGCCACCCTTGTTTGCATGTGCATACGTCTGTCTTTAGGCGGTATTAAGAGAAACTAAATCAAACGTAAAGTCCCACACAAAATCCTATTAGAGTTACCACATATGGGGTTTTATTAGTATAAACAGAATCTTTGCATTATCTGTGTGTAGCTGTGAAGATGTGAACGAAAAAGATTTGCCTTTCTTCTGATTACAGTGAGCAGGACCTGTCAACCAGGGACCTTATCCGATGCTTCTTCCTTTGCAGAAAGCTCAGCGTAATCATGAGAATGTATCAAGCTTGCAGATCTGTCTGCTGTCACCAAGAGACATTACGACGTCTACACTGTCTCCCTTAATACGTCCCCTTTACATCCCAAAATAATAATTTCGTCCTCGTATGACAGCCATAGCCGAATAGTTGTACACGCACACAAGACGGCGAAGGAAGAATCATGTGAATATTGTTTGCCAACTTTATTTGATTCCACACACACACACATACACAGTCAACATTTTTCCAATGTCTACAGCATGCGAATGTATTTAAACGTTGTAAGGAGAGAGGAAGGAAGTATGACCATGGAAAGTTAGCAGTATATTTAATTAAGGAGAAATTAACGAGGCCGCCTATGCCACTAAACACAGTCTGGCCACATCATCACTAAGCTCTCTGCTGTGCATTTTATACACGCCTCTATGCAGTTAGCAAGACACTAATCAGACAAGGGAGAGTATATAGTAGGACGTGCACTCATACATACACATCCTCCTATTTACGTCGCAAGACATTTTACACTCACACACTTCAGAATATATACATAAGCCCTGGAGACAATGGCAGCAGCACGTACTCTATTCGCCATTTCCCCTGGTAATGTAATTAGCCTTGCATTAAGCATCTTGAAATTCGCAAGGTTGCTTTGTTGTATTCTTGCAGTAGCAAGCAATAGTAAGCGAGAGAAATTAATGGCATGGTGAATAAGAGAGAAAGGAAACGGGGAAGGAGTGGAGAAAGAGAGAGAGAAGGGAATACTTTACATTCTGTGTCACGGTGTATGTGTGTGCGTGTGTCTGTTATGGTAAGTACCGGAGAAGTACGAGCTATGTTGCTGTTGTTGTGGGAGTAGACCGCCGCCGCCGCTACCACCACTTCTGCCGGAGAAAGTAATGGCGGGCGGATTTGTAGGAGCACTATTGTCTGTCACTGTCATAAACAGTACCGGCTCTAGTGTAAATTATGAGCAGGATTGGAGACGGCTGGAGCAAGAGACAGCGAGGGAAGGAAAAGAGCATATGAAACGGCATGTTTCTCGATTTATTACAATTTGTTCAATTCTAATTACACCAAGGGATATACTGGAAAGACTGCCTCTCTCTCTCTCTGCTCCAATGCAAGATGAAACTGGATGGAGGAAGCGGGAGTATATGTGGTTGACTCGGCTTGTATTAAACATGGCGTGGCGTAGTAGTAGTAATACGTAGGCAGAATCGGAACTATGCATTAATGGTTTTGACATATAGAAAATATATACGGCCTTCACATGCATCATGCCCACGCTACGGGGATGCTTTCGGGCTAAGCAAGAGAAAATCAGAGAGCTGGTGCAGTGGAAAAGGATAGAATCTCATTACCAACCTCCGCGACACATTTAGCAGGTCATCCCACGGGTGGCTAAAGAGAATTGGTTTTTCCGTACGATAAACGTTGAGGCTCCTAACAACTTGTGAACGTTCCAACTTGACCATTTGCAAGATGCAGAAACGAAGACGAGACAGAAAGAGCTGCAAGGGAATTACCAGCAGTGGGAATAGCAGGCCGGGGGAAGAAGCAAAGGTAAATGTCGTGATTTCTTTGGGACGATGGGTACAAATGAGTGGCTTAGAAACTATTTGCCAAACTGGAGATTCCCTAATGCTAATAATTATTCATGCGTGATGTTTAATTAACTGTATACATGTATATGTGCATGTAGGCAAGCAGTATCTATCCGCAGTCTTACCCCCTCCACTTACCACTTTCTCATCCATTCTCCTTCTTACTCAACGTTCATTTTCATACCGTATACGCAACATAATGCTAGAAGCAACTTTTGCCTTTAATCTAATTCTCTTTACATGTTCAAAGGTTTGGATTTCAGGCTATGAGTGTGCAATGGGGTACTTTTACCATCATCATATTGATTAGCTTGGTAATTCTGTAGAAGGCAGAGTTTTTGTCCTTAAAATACACTACGGCAACTACGGCAGCAGCAGTGAATTGCCCTGCACTATCTTACAGCATTATTAGTTATGATATTTAAAGGCTCTTATCAAGAATACATTAATTCGATTAAGTCTCAACACATAATTTCAATGGGGCGAGTAATTATTAATCAAAAAACTTTAATGACTTCTGGAGCTTGAGTTTGATACAATGACTAACTGTTAGCATAAGTACAGTGGTGGAGTTCGAAAGAGCGGACTTAACTGGGGACTTAACTGGCAGAACTCAACTTGGGGATGTTTCAAAAAATTGAAAAGCTGTATCTGCTGAATAATTCTTCAAACCTAGTGAGTTCCTGCTCTCTCACTAATATTTTCCATCTCTTTCTATGCATCTCTACAGATAACATTTCTGTCTGCTTGTGATACAGATACACCCTCATCAAGAGCACGAGAAAGAAAGAGAGGTACAAAACAAGAAAATAAGCACGCTGCTGGGTCGCTGATTGAGATCAGGTCATCCAGACAGAGGCTAATGCAGAGCACTCATTAGACAAGCTTTGATTAGTGTAACAAGTTAACTCATTTAACCCGGTGACTTTTCCCGACTGAATGGACAACTTTTTCTACCTTGCTGCCTCTTCTCCGTTCTCTGCTCCCTTCTCTAGCGAAAGGCCTCTTCATGGTTTCCCTCTGAACTTTTACTCTTTCTGCCCCCATGGCTCTCTTTCTTCTTACTTCTCTCTTGTCTCAATTGTGAGCACTTTATTACTTTGTGTGAGAAGAAAACTTCGGCGAATCTTTTCCAGACTGCTACTTCTTTTTTGCCTACTTTCTCTTTGGCGCTAGTGGTAGCAACACGCTATCTGTAGTTTTTCTTCATTCCACTATCTGTTCCACGGGAGTAGGGAAGAGAGAGCGAGAGTTTTCTGAAAGGACATGAATGTCCGCTGGGAATAGTTTGCTCGTGTCCTTCGGAAGAAGCGTAGCAACTATTGTTGCTACGCATGAGTTGGTTACCAATTGTGCCATCACCGCATGTGTTTCTCCCTTGTTCTCGTAATGCAAATGTGATGTCAATAAATGGAAATATGGGATACCGACGAGATGTTGGCTGGAATTTTACGTCACACATTCACAGACATGGCATGGTCCTGTGATATCACATTAAAATTTAAGTAGAGTACAAGAGAAGGAAACGGGGCCGTGTAAATTGTCTGCTGCCGTAATGGCGGACGTGGACATCATACATAACTAATTTATCAGTTCCACCGTCGTCATTCAAGTACTTTAGAGAGACTGATTAAGTATGTGATTTGGCTAACTTTTATTAGTTTTTTGATAGGCTTGGACCTAAGGCGAGAGGGCTGAATACCCCACTCTTGAACGAGCTGGCTTAAATTGACTATTTCATCGAACACAATTGTTTGATCTCCGAGCGATTACTCTGAATGTTTGATTACGTATCTCTACTCCCTTTTTCCACACCATAAAGTGCGTTTAATCACCCTTTTATTGACTTTAACATGCCGTCACAATTCTCAGGGACAAGCAAGCTACTAAAAGTGCACTCAAGACTTTGGTCACTCGCTATTTAGACCATCATCGTTCTTCGTAATCTTCTGGTCATCCTTATGAAAATTACAGCAACCTAGAGGATGGATTTCTTGAGTTCTCGGATACAGAAGGATGGCGTTGTTAATTGTTGGTCCTACTTACAGTAGCCCTTCTGCTCTCGTTTGCTCCGTACTCCTCTATTGTATGCGTGAGGAAAATCTATTAAAGCCAGGAGCCTTAAAAATACATGGTTCCGTTACCACTATACACGGGTTCGTGCTTAAAATCGAATAATCAATCGTACACTAATTGTACACAATGAGCTCAGATGTGACCAGTAAAATACCTCTAGGGACTAATATGGTGCGAGCTGGTGGCAGTGTGTGCTTCTTTGGTAATGCAGAGGTACGAGCAATGTGGCGAGCAAGGTATCTTAAGTACATTTGCCTTTGGCCACTTTCACACTGTAATGAGATTTCTTTACATAATTAAAGCTCGGGCTGGCGTACTGCCCGCCAGCAGCATTCCTCCTTGTGTCTTTACACCTGACACGAATGGTCAGGAAAATATATCGCCTTGGAGGAGCAACGAGGATCTTGGGATCATGTCATCGTCTCTATGTGTACAGCAGTAAGTGGTGAGGATCAGCAAGTTGCTTTTTTACGCACAGACAACTGCCATGACGATACTCCTACTTTAGTGTGACATGGAGCAAGTTCTCAACCATTTTGAGAAAGAAATACGTTCTTGTTGCATCTACCTTTGCAATTCAAAGTGAATTACATGTAGGCTCTTAGACGAGGAAAAATGTATAGAAATAATCTTCTAAGAAGAGCTGACTGCCCTAAAAACAAGGCATAGCACTCTTGATTGTTTTGCTCGAAGGAATCAACTTCACATATACTTAAGCTAGAAGGACAAGTTTAAATGTGCATGTATATTTAAAATAGGAATGTCCAAGAAAAGAAATAAGGATCCTGGTGGAGTCTTTTCAATGTCTGTTACACATTCGCGTCAACTTGGACTAAAGAAATATGCGATTCTGGAAATAGGGTGGAACTTGAAGTACAACTATCATCCTATGTAAATTGTTGTCATTCAGGAAGCTCAGTCAGTTGCACTCGCACAAAAACGCGCACTAACCTTTTTTTAACTTAAGGATACACCTTGCTTCAACCCCAGGCCTCTTCTTCTTCGAACCAGGACTCATAATTCAAAAAGCCTCTGCAACAAAAGGCTTAGACAATAATGAGAAAACAAATAGAAGACACACTAGCAGGAAAATAAATATTGGTGGAAGGATTTGTGTGTCACGGAAAGTTACACGTAAACACGTAAAAGAAGTGAAAATGAGCGTGGAAAAGAAGATACACGAGACGAACAATTGGAGACGGAGTTTTTCATAAAATTTTATACGTGGTCATTCGGAAATTTTCGACAGTGGCAAGTAAGCAGACAGCAGGGAAGAGCATCTGCGAACGCAGAATCAGTCAACTTTTATAGGTACGGCTGCAGGAAGCAACTTTATGAGATGACAATAATTTTTTCGCTTCTCCATCTTCCTCATCTCTTTCGCTCCGTCTCTACAGTCGTTAACTGTGCTCAAAATTTGCAAGGAGAGGACCATTGTAGTGAAATTTTCCTCCTCGTGGCAACAGCATGGAAGTTATAATACATTGTTGGTATCTGGAGTGAGGACGCGAACTGCAATGTGAAGGAATTGCAGTGATATTAAAGTGTAGTATTACGATGACCATGATGCATAGGAGGACCAATGTGGTAAAGACCTAAATTCCCTAAGGCGACCACTACTGGTAGTCCCACAGATTGTATCTGCTTTAGCCCAGTTTCACTACTGCTATTTAAATATGCATGGAATCATGTCGGACGTTTGTTTTCTCAGTTTACAGGGAGACTCGTTGTGATACTAGGACATTGAACTTTATATTCTGAGCGGAACAGAAATAGTGGTGGCGGGTCTTTGCTGCAGGCAACTTTGTCTCATCTCACAACCATCTCACTCATTTGCTGGCTCTGATCCTCCTCCTCTTCCTCATTTCCACTGTGTCTCTTATTGTAAGCTAATGCATTGAAATGCACCACTCCCAAACGATCACATTCATTTGATTCTCCTTCCATAGATCACAGGATGGGGAATAATAATTTATTTGGACGTAAAATCAGTTCAAGATTCAGCCTGAAAGTTGAGTTTGCTGTAGGCTATCCTTATTTTGGATACTATCGCAACCATGTCGCTGGAAGGTGTGAGTTTTTCGATGCTGTAAAAGCTGTAGCAGCGAATAAAGGCACGGGGATAGGTACGCTCGTACAAAGAGATGTATACAAACATACGCACTCACTTAGAATAACATTGAGTGCCTAGAAAGGCCCTCTCTTTCTCTTTCTAAGTGAGAAAGTGATACATGGGAAAAGATGAGCTCATCTGGAAAGCTGTCATTCTAGGTTTACGTGAGAAAACATGTAGAGGCACGATTCAGCGGCGGCTGGCTGCGGTCGTGATCGTTGAGTCCCAACGGTCCCGTAACCCGTACAAACCTCACGCCTCCAATCAATCCTAGCACGCCGTAGCAAGGAAACCTCAACTACATCAACTATTCATAGATAGGATCTTTGGGTGTGACACATGGACCCGCTACAACTGACTCTCTCCTTCAAGAACCAAGTCCCACCATATTCTGTACAACTTTCTCTCTCATAGTCACCTGCGAAACCACGACACATTCTGCGAACATGATCATGATCATACATATATAAAGTCTTGTTGTAGACGAGATGCACTAGCTTGTAATCTGAGTTGATTTGATGGACTCTGATGTGATTCCATTTGATTTCTCCCTCTTGATACATTTCATGATTCCTCCTCAGCCTTCCTCTCTGTCTCCTCTCCTCCTCTACACACATTACTCACTTCCATTTGTTCCTTGCTCTCCTTTCCATGAATCGTGATCAAGATCCTTCGCAAGACCACAACACTACCACAATTTCACTTTCACTCTGCTTTTTTACCATGGCAGTACTTTTTACAGCCGCATTCGAATATGACTGTCACCTGTCATGCTCTACCAGTAAAGTAGCACGCTTGCCAACCTTCACACGTAGATGTGTCTACTGTAAAATACTTTGAGATTTTGCTGTGTGTAGACTGTGAAAGATAGTCTTCAGTGGCCGAAAGCAAGGTTTTAAGCATACGTAAATGCAACCAATATTGATGAAAATCGAGACAGTGGATGTTCCGCAAAGTTTTTACTCCACAAATTTTTCGCAATTATACAAGACTGCTGGATCAAATAATACAATGCGGTGGACATAAGGGGTATACAGCAGGAATTGCTCTGGTTTCCAAACTGCTGCTGTAATAGAAGTATCATTGGTCTCACACAAGTTACTCGGTTGCCCAAGCATTTATGCATTCACTTTACAGCTCCTCCTCTCTTAAAGCGAGCAAGGGAGAAATTAAACATTGAAATTCAAAAAGCGAGAGAAGAGCCTTTGTTCTGTCAAATGAGACTCGACAATGACGAAATTATTCAATGAAGAAAACAGAGTAGGGAAAAAGCCGGAGAAAGTTCTCATATCACGCAGCCAATCTCAGAGTCAGATTTTAGACGAGCGAATGTGAAGAGTGGAGAGAAACAGAATAATCGAGGGGACGTAGAGATGGAGTGAGTACTAGACTGCTGTGTGAGTGACTTCCACAGTAAACGATCGCAAAAGCTTTACTCTTTGGACTTGAGAATCGTCCTCGCTTTGGCCCGGCACAACTTGTTTTCCAGCCCAGTGGTCATTCAATCCAGTTTCTGTCCACAGATTCGCTCTCAGTCACTCGCTTGCTTTCTAAACTCATGCTTTTCCCCATGGTTTTATTCAACGCTACTACTTGCTAGTATGCCGACTACAGGCCAAATTCTCTTGAACTCGGCAAGTGATGCATTCCAGTGAGTCAGAATTTCTCAGTTGCCACATTTTTCTGCTTTTACCATGATATCTTGTGGCAATTTATGAACGCTTCAATGATCATGCACATACACGCAGGAAGACAGCGTCTCCGTTTGTGACCATAAAGGTAATAGTTGTGTTGCGTACGTAAAGCTTCTTGAGCAGCATCAGCATCTTATGGCAATTTTCCCCCCTGTAATGTTTGTATGCCTTGACTCTGTTGCCTAGATGTGTGTGCGTTCATATTACTAAGCACGTTCGTGTGAATCTGAGGAGGAGAGAAAGTATCTTCATTACGTCCGACCTTTGAAGATTGGTGTGATTTGATAAATTTTCCGTGGAAAAACCAATTCATTGCTAGTCATTCAGTCGTGGCTTTCTCATCAAAAAGCATAAGAATGATCTAATTTCAGGATCTAACCCCAAAAATGGACTTTGATTTACCCTCATCCTTCAAGCTCGGCGTACAAGTGCCTTCAACCTCCTCCGTCATACTCAAGTCATAGACACACACAAGACCTCTTGCTCAATCAAGTTTCTTGTTCACTCCCGAATTGTACATGTATACCCACAGCTACCGGCGTACGTTGTCATGGTAACGATCTTCAGAAGATACCATGCCTTTAGTACACTCACACATACCTTTTCTCTACACATAAGCTCTTAGGACCCATTGCTCACACTCCCACCCCTCACAGCACCCAATCCACGTACTCGAGAGGATTATTCATGCACTCGCACTCACCCACGCACTCCTCGTACACACTTACGGTTCATTAGACACAAACTTCCCTCCCTAAATAACTCGCTTTCCCACCTCTCCAACGCTCATAGCCGCCATGCTCATGTGTGTGCATGTCCCATACGGGTACACACAATCCATAAATTTACCTGAACAGATGAAAGAGGCGGCTTGAAATACTTACGGAAATAAAAAGCATCCTGAGCATACGTACACACATGTACAGAACTATTCCAATATAGCAAAGACAAAGAGAGAAAGGAGACTTTTAAAACCAATGTGGCTATTCTCATCACGTTCTAAATTATTTCATGACTCATTGCTACATTTTCCCATTTATTTTTTACACTTGGATAAAAATTACAAAGGAGTAGGACGGAATGAAGCTTGCTTATACTCGCACGCATATGTGTGCTTATGAGTTTCAGAGTACCATGGTCCGGAAGGAGAATCCCACTACATGTATTAAAGCTTAAGTTTAGGTACTTCCATGCTGTGTTATGGCAATATGAAGGCGGTTAGGAAGATTAGAATTTTAACAATTCCCTTCTTTTACCTGCTACGTTTCCATAAGAGAAAGACTGTGGGCATGACCAGGCATACAATTTTTATACTCAACTTCTTAATAGTGAGTGGGAAAGAGAGTGGAAAGAGCTTGTGGAAATAACTGGAACAATTGTTCTACAAGAATTGATGGGAAACGGGGATAAAAGATACTTATATGCCCCTCTAGCTTTCTCTCTCCCTCCATCCTCTTATAAAGAATGAACACTTAGGACCGTTCCTAGACAGGGCACTTACAAGAGGAGACTACCGTGTGTTTGACTGGTGTAGAAACCAGGGAGACAGTGAGAAAAAAGGGAAAATGAGTCAAGTATGGAAAATTGTGCTGGTAGCAATGGCCCATTTTGTAAGTTTTTAAAGCATTTTAAATCCCTCCAGACTCTGCTCTTTTGTCCGTATATGCGTGTGTGTTAGTGCATATTTGAAGAAAAGAAGCGGCCCGTTTCAGGTAGGCGGACATGGCGGTGAGTGTAAGAGGCGACATAGGGATAGTGGTGAAGAGAAAAAGTAGCAATCCAGATGGAGAGGAAAAGTTGGGCGACAGATTTTTGTCTTTCGCACATACGAAGCTCTAACCCCTCTACTACTTCCTACTTCTCTGCTGCCTCCAAGCTTTCCCGTATTTTTTCATAGTCCTCACTCCTCATTTTTGAGAGTTGTAGTGAGGAAAGTTTTGGCACATGTCAACATTTCCCTCCGTCGTCCCTGCATACAAATTCCCCTGTATGAAACCCCTTATACATGAGCTCGCACGCGATAATCAGAGGATCACAGAGTCATAATTTTGATTTCTCTGTACCGCACCTAACACATCTCATGATGGTCTCATATGTAAACCTCCCTAATCAAATCCACTTGTAGTTGTGGTAATTCTAATCCTCACTCACATGCGACAGCATGTAACATCTGTATACTACTAGTAATCGGAAGAGCTAGCAAGTGAAAATGTATTTGCACGTACTAATTCATTAAAGCTTCCACTATAAAATTGGGATGCGAGCAGAATGCAAAATTAGCCTAGGCTATAACAATTTCAAACTCATTTTCCGCATTTCTTCCTGACTACACAAGCAAGGTAAAGAAAATGGCCTTAAAAAAATTAATAGCCCCTCAAAAACCATCACACTCATCATTCCGTCAACTTTCTAAAATATGAGCTTACACTTGGATTCGGAATATGAGTGAGATCCCATGAGAAATGCTCATTTAACTTGATTGCATTGCACTCTAGAAGGAAATTTACAAACATGTAGTACAGTGGCTGTGAGTCACCACTGTTTAAGTATGTTGTGTGTGAGACAGTTAGTAGGCTGATTTCTAGGAAGACGTTGACACTGTGAAAGAAGTTTTGTGAGTAATGGAATTGCATTAATGGAATCAAAGATGTATGCTTTAGGCGGTTGCCTTGGAAAATAACTGAATTTTCCCTCACCGTTTTCCCTCGATACTACTGTAAGGCTAAAGAAGATGTCTGATTTTAAATGGCCAAAAATTGACTTCCAGGTATCAGGAAAGTAAAACTTTAGAGGAAAGGGGACTGGGCCAATGAAATTTTGTGTTCAAAAATTCGCGGTTTCCGTAGAGATCGCACAGACCGATTACCATTTTCCACCACTAAACAATGTCGGTAGACCTGAAAATATTTGAATCACCGTTATGAAGAAGAACATTGTATGCATATACTGTAACGAGCACTTTGATAATATTGGATGAATGAATCCAATGCTGATCTCATTTGCCAGAAATTTGACTGCACCCAAACAATCCTATGTACTTTATTTTCACCCTCATTCCTCAATCGATGTCAAAAGAAAACTTTGTTTCTTTGCTGATCCACAACCGTCGTCTCTCTAGCTCCTTTGAAGACTCCAGTACAGAGTGGCGTACCTTCGACTGTATGTACAGACCAGAAAGAGAATTTCTACTTATGAAAGACTTTATTTCAATATTTACACAAGCGAAAGTAGATGCCCTTATCCAACCATTCCATTCTTGCAGATTGAAATCGTCCCATCGTGAAGAAATAATTTCACAAACAAAGGAAGCTGAAAAATACACACTTTGCACAGTAAGTAAGGGTCAGACATTTCTATTCAAGCTTTTCAGAATTTTACGCAATATTTGTAACTTCCTTTGTTTCTCTCACGCCTTTTTCCCATCTAAAACAGTTTGACTGGAAAAACCGGCCCTACTCCTCCATCATTTGTCAAACTTTGTGCTGGCATTATGCATAAGTGTACATTACAAGTATTGCAGAAATCCGTATCGTCTTGCTCCTAATACTCAGTTAAGTACATCGCATTAAGTTTCTATTGCTTTCCGTGTTTCTCTTGTGTCCGTCTGTCGTTGCTATTTTCGACATAATTGTCACCACTATTGTCGTAAGAAGAATAAAAGTTAAAAGGGAAGACGGCCAGGAGGATGGAAAACAGGAGCGAAAAATCGATATCCTATCCTCAAATTCTCTTCATTGCATAGTCAATTTTATTTTGCATTGGCTCATGCAGGAGCCACTACTATTTGCTTCAGAGGATTCTAACTCTTAACATGTTAAGTTTTTTCTACTTCTTTTCTCCCCAGAAAATCAGGGATTTTCTGGGGACAACTAGAGAAAGCAACTTTCACAATTGTCAAACGGAGAGAGACACAATGGAGTTTGATGGTGGGAACTTTTGAATTTAATGCTCTTTTTTCAGATTTGAAAGGACCAAGAGTACAAAACGTGTAGGATTATAAAACCAAGGAAGATCTACACTTGTTTCAAACTTTCTCCTTCTTCGTGCACATATGTACACTTTCTCTGCTTTATTTGTCTTGAGCTCAACACTTGCTCAAAATGAGCATGCTTACGCAGTCACATGGACACACATGCACTACCAGCTTCTCATAACGGAGAGGACTGACTTAATCCCATGGCAGATTGGAGAATCTGGCCTTACATTCACACTTATCTTCCCTTGTAAAGAGGACTAACATGTCACTGTAATGCGGCTGGCAAACATGTCCAAGAGAAACCGGAAAAAGGGCTTCGAAAGTGTCAGCACGGGCAAGAATAGTAGAATTCAAAATTCTGCTAGTTGAATTAGCTCCAAAGTTGATTGATTTTCTGTACACGAGAGGAACGAAAAGAGGAGTAGTTGTTGCGCTCTGAGCTTTCTCTCTAGTAGTGTCTAATTGTCTGCTTAAATTCCTTTTTGTATGCACTGCTGCAGATGGTTTGAGCATTCATTAACCCGTACTTTCGCAGCGGGCTTCACTTCTTGTTGTAGGTCTGTTCGTGTTATATCAGAGAGAAAGAGCGAGAAACGAGCTGGAGGATGAGGGAGACATACTACATCGATTGACTAATTTATTGCACTCTCAAAAGCCATTCCTTCCTACAGTAAATATTAACAAAATGTAGATAGAGAGAAATGTAACGCAGGATTTTCAGTACTTTTTCTCTCTGTGCATATTTAAGAAGGATGCAGTAAAATGAATCCATTCTGACACAACCAAAGCCCCGTTTCTAATGCAAGTTTCTGTGCCGAGTAAATATTGTGGTAATTATCAGTTCTCACGAATCTTTGTGTGAGGATACAACTCTGAACTCTGTTTGTCCTCGCATGCAGTATGTCCTGAGCAAACAAATTTTCTGCAATGCAACGTGAAAACAGAACAAGGGTGCATGCATGCGTATTATGAAAATGGCAGTCATAAATGTTGGCAATCCATGAGGCAAATTCAGTGGCAAATATGAGAAATAAATTGAGTGGATAGTGGTTACGCCTGTGCGACTGGCTTTTATGAATATTGAAAGACCTACAGACAAAGAATGAATTGCTTCGCTCCTAACCAGACCTCTCAAGTGTACAATGCGTAAAAATCAAGCTCATCCTGCTGACTAGCTACGCACGCAATGTTCCCTTCTCATATTTGTTCTACAGATTTTGTGTTTTGTATGCTCTAGAACATCCACATGCATTTGATGAGAAAGTGAATCACAGACCTTTAAAGTGTTCCATGCTTTAGCGTGTTACGCAATCGCCTACGTCAATATCCTCTACGCTTAAATTTTAGTCTAAATTGTGTGACCCAATGTCAGGTCGGATTAAAGATTCACAAACAATACTGAATCCTTGCTTGCTCTATCTCTCATTCCATATCCGATCAATAGTTTTGTACTTGTCCAAGGAATCCTATATTAATATGAAATATATGGTGGAAAAAGATCCTTCTAGCCGGAGCATTAGTATTGAACACGGTGAGTTCTTCGGATAATAATAGCTATAGGATACAGACGAGCATTACACACAGAAACGTCCATTTAAGAACTTGCCCCATCTCTTTCAACAGCGAGCTCATGTGTCTATCCAGCTATGTTACGTGCATAGCAGCTCATTCACTCATCGCTCTTTTTCTGTGTGATCGGACCACTCTTTCCGTTGCTTACAAGAAGATGCTACTGCTGCTTTCCCCTTTCCTCTCCATCTTCTTTTCCTTACACACGCACATGCACACAAGGCTATGGAAGTGAAACAGTATAAAAATTTGATGCCTTTCTCCAGATCTCCTGTACATCTCGGTCGGAGCCATTCAATTTGAAACTCTTTGATCTATTTTTCATTCCGTTGCAACTTTCTGGCCCTTTCCTACGTGCTCTCTTTTTTAACAAAGAAGCCCAGCATCTTTTCTACTTGCACCAGTGGGCCAGGCCCCAGAGTTACCGTAGTGTTGAGTAGTACTTAGACGTGGTGTGCCTCTATGGCTCCACTGTGTTTGTATAAGCGCAGCTTGCTCGTAGTTTTGACACTTTATAATGCTCTCTCCATACATAGTTGTATACTGCTAGTAACTACATTTCACGCCTGCCCTCAGCTCTATGGAAAATGCATGGTTTGCCCTGCAATCTTTACTCTTTAACTTTATTCTTTCCAAGTACAGCCAGCCTTCCTGAAGAGACCTTCACTTCTCAATTATACATCAGACGACAGGAGTGCTAAATTCAAGAGAGCCATCATGATGATGGGGAAGATGATGAAGACAGAACGGAGCAATGGGCTAGGCAACAAAGTAGCATAAATGTACGACACGTCATAATTAGTATTCTTTAAATACTTTTAGTACTCTGCCTCTCTGCTCATCTCACCATTTTCATCCGTCTTCCCCTGATTTTTCCACCCATTTAACTCCCGCTCCTTTCCCTTTTTTAATGCTCGTGAATTTCAACGAGCGAACATGGTGAGCCGGGAAAAAGAGAGAAAAGGAGCAAGAGGAAAAGGGAATGAACAGGAGACTATAAGGAGAGCTGACAGTGTAGGCCGGCAGTTTCTTCTAGTATATGGGCCGCCTTGGCATATGAGATGGTTGCCAGAGGATTTAAGGATATTATGAAGGAAACGTTAAGGCTCCAGATGGATGGGTATGAAGACGGGAATTGCAAGGGGAGGGGGTTGCATTCACATAGGCTACATACTGAAGGAAGAAATTGCGCCCAGGCACTACGAAGTAAGTATAGATGTATAAAGTGAGTGAGTGAGAGAGAGAGAGAGAGAGAGAGAGAGAGAGAGAGAGAGAGAGGAAGAAGAATGGCCAAGTTGTAGATAAATGTTGTTATGATACTTAAGAGGAAGGGCGAATACTACAGCTCGTATGTTTGGAGGAAGAAGTGTGTAATAAGGACTCGGGGCTATAAGATCCTTCACCCACTATTTTCGTTTCGTGTGTGTACACACGCATCCACAGCAAAGAACACACAATCCGCAGTCGGCTGGATATTCTTCACGAGCTGTATATTCATTTATCCAATCTCAGCCTCGACGCTGACAACAACAACAGCTCGTTGCTATTCTTTCTCTCTTGCCACAGTGAAGAGACGAAAGGGAGGTCTTATGATCCTCTTTTTCCATTGTCTCTCATCAGACAGAACATTGACTTTATTCATATCCATCTGTTAAGTACAAAATTTCACCACTTTCCTATCGCAACACCAGCACATAGACACGCTAAGAGCGATCAAGTTACAAGAATCAATATAAAATTGCAAAAGAGGACCTCACGAGTTAAAGGGCAGAGCGAAAGAGAAAGAAAGAGATGATAGTTACTGTTATGTTATTACTTTACTCCTCCCCTCTTTGCCCTTCAGATCATTACATGCTCTCTACAGCCAAAGTTAAAACTTCTCCATGACTATATTTACAGTACTTACCTTAGCCTTCTACTATATATATATATAAATATCTGCAATTGATTTCGCCAATGATCATTTATCAATCTTTAGGTTTGATCACCTCTGTCGATTACTCTTTCCCATGTCCACCTCAGTGCTCCCCTTCCATCGACCTGTCATGACTTTTTATCCCGTTTGATAACATGTATAGACAACGTAACAATGTAAGCAAAACCGCAGCTGGGTCAGGGGCTCCTTTGTCTCTCTCTCTCTTCTGCTACTATAAATACACATGCATACGTACGCACATCAACGGCCAAAGTGACGGGTCTTATACAGTCACAAGGGGGAAAATGGAGCGTAGAAGGAGAAAGAAAGTTCCATAGGGGAAAGTACAAGGACGTTGACTAGGATATGCACAGGATAAGTATGTGTGGTATGGTTGAAGAAAGAAGTGAGTGTAAGGAAAGCTGAGAAAACGTGGTGTGAGTGAATCCACGTCTTGATATAATAAAATGAAAGTTGAGCGCGCGGGAGAGATGTATCTCTTCTCCTGATGCTGCCTGGAATTCTTTCAGGGAGAGAAAAACTGGGGAGAGAGTAAGTGAAGGAAAAATAGCATTGTAGGCTCTACGTGCCGCAGAGTCTTATGTCATGCTATTTTTTACTTTTATACGCTCCCTCTTCTCCTAGATCAGTCTAATAAAACTAAGGAGTCTGTGTGTGTGCATGTGTGCCAGAGGAGAGTCAGCAAAAAGTAACTCTGTGGCTTTCTGCTCCTTGTGGGGGATGAGTGTGGTACAACCTAGACAGGACTCTAGGCACCGGCTTTCGCCATGGATTATCAACGGATTCAAGTGTAAAAGACCCATCGGAAGATATTTTTATGGACATTTTCACAGCTTAGACATTGTACGCATTTCCTTCACTGATTAAATAACAAGAACAGAACAAAAGTAAAGAGATGGAAAGGAGTATCACGATTCAAACCACTGTGACATAAGTGACAAGGCAATTCCATCTGTATCATCATGCTTGATGGCGAAAGCTGCCACCATACTGCTTTTCATTCGTCTTTCTCTTATATAAGCATAACAAATGATAGATTTATTAGGACTCGTCCAGCTAATGTTCCTTCCCTTACTTCTTGATCTATTCAAAGTTAATTAGGGACATGATAGGAGGAGGCTTCCTTCACTCTTTCTCCTCGTATGTAGCTGGCTACACAAAACCAAAAGAAGTGTTACATAAGAGTCAGTAAAAAAAGACAGCTGTCTCTTCCTTCACTCAACTCACCTTTAACCATTACAGAGAGAGAACGATGTATGACAGAACACGTAGATATGATTGCACAAGACAGTGGAATGAGCTCGAGACAATGCACAGAGGCAATTAGGTGAAAGGAAAAAGACTGGTGAAAGTTAGTAGTATAAAAAACAATGTAAAGAGCAAGTATTTTCAATTAGTTCTCATTGAGAGATTAAAAAGTTAAATATTCACTATGTTAATCAACTCTGGGGGACTTGACCTTTTTTTTCACATACACATTAAAATAGTAAAAATATGCTACTGGAGCTGTATTCTCCATTTGTTAGTGACTTACTTTTAGCATGTTCACAATCGTGATCATGCTCGTTTATTTTGTGCAATTTCAAGGTCTTCTGGGAACAACTGCAGCGCTCGTCATGAGTGACAATTGCGGATTTCAGCTACATCGATCTGTAGCTAAGAATGTGTGCCTTTCGACATTCGCAGATGTGTCAGTGCAATTTTGGAGCTGCTAGAAAAATGCGGGTTTGTGCATTTTTGGCTTTTTCTTGCGGATCTGAAAAACGGGAGGAACGCGTGTTTTTACATTTTGGGTGGCTCAGCCAGCCACACAGCTACTGTAATATTGACCATGGAGATCCATGGAAATGACAAGAATGTGTAGAAGATTTTTGGAAATACTATCAGCCCTGTGCAAGGAGCAAGTCAAATTGATTACGTCAAGGCAGCTACAGAGGTAAACAGATAAACGTATTTGGGGTACCCCTCCCGCAAGCCGGCATAGGTCGACCGACACGAGTCACACTGACGCTTCGCTCATACCGCCGGGCTACGCCGACTCGGCGTAGGCCCCCCAGTAGGACGGAGTGAGAGTTCGGCCCTGTAGGTACCGTCAGGTGTTTCGGGGGCCCATAACGGGTCACTGCCAACTTAACCAGCATAAGTTCAGGGTCGGACTATCTGACGCCCCACAATTTAATAACTGTGACAATAAGATTAAAAATCCGTTTCATTTCTGAGTTAATGATAGGGCTCCAAACGGCGGAGAGTTGACGCTATACTTGCACGTAGTACGTGATACGCAAGAAACTACGAAAACATGAAGAATGGCTGTCCTTGTCAATATCGGGCAAAAATATGGGCAGATAGCTTTCTTACCACGAAGTGTAGCCTGATTTAAAGTCGCTGCTTAAAGTATTTTTTCAAAAGACCGGAATTTCGGACGGAAACCCGCATTTTTCCGAAACGGGTAGAAATAATCAAAAATAAACTTCATAGTAATATAGATGTATGCCCATAGTTTTGCCCGATTTGAAGTCACTGCTTAGAGTCTTTCAAAAAAACTCGAAATTCGGACGGAAAGCCGGGTTTTTTCAAAACGCGGAATAATGTTGGCTTAGACTAGCCAGTGTGGTCTGGGGGTTAGAGCTTTGGACTCTGACTCACACTCACAGAGGGTTCGATCCTTCGGCTTGACACTCGTACCGTCAGTGCTGATCATTGGCCAGCCCAGTGATTGCACTACTCAGTGCTGGCGGGAAAATCCAACCTGGCTATGGGGATCATTCACCCGGGGTTGGTCACTAAATAGCCTTCAGGGCTTCAAGTGCCTACAGGGTTCAATTCCCAGTAGACGAACACTGGGAATGTGAGTTGAGCTGGACTGTCAAAGGGTGAGGTCGGGGATCTTGCTCCCCGAGGTGAGATGGAGGGGGATGAGGGAGGGTCTTATGTATGCGTATGTGCCTTAGGGGGGAAGCTGGCTTAACGTGTGCGTGATCGGTGTACTCTGATCGTGCATACGGCCGGCTACCTTCCACGGTAGTTAGCTACCCCAAAGGTGCGAGGTGACCCGAACTGTACTCCTGATTACCGGGGGAACTTGCCTGAAGTAACCCGGGCGGTCCGTGCAAAAGTCTCAAGCTACCAGTGTGTATAAGGGGTTAGCAATAGGCTGAAGGCCTCGGCTGATCCTCCGGCTGACGGAAGGGTACCCCAAATACATTTACATTTATTTATAGAATGTTATCGAAAGGTTTATTGATAGGGGTGTGGTCCAGTCACAGTTGAACGCATTAGTTTGATTGTACTTCCGAAAACAGCGATTTTTCGTGGAACTGACCGATGTTTACGAACCGGGTTAAGATTTCGGGATGATTTTTTTTAGAACTATACCACCTATTATACCAGTCTACAATGTCGTCGAATTAGAAATCAGTGGGTCATTGTTGAATTGGAGAAAAGTGTAGATTGAGGTATTTCGGGCAACTCTCAAAAAATTTACCTGCATCAAAAAAATTTTTGTTTGCTTCGAAAATGTTTTTATTACTTTTTTCAGATTTTTTGGTATTTTTAATTTTTTTTTCGAATTTTCAATTTTTTGGTATTTTTAATTTTTTTTTTCGAATTTTCAATTTTTTTAAAAAATTATTTCATTTCCGATTTGGCTGAATTCAAAACGGGCAAAACTACATACATTGAGGTATTTTTTGGTCAAAGAACCATCTCGGTATCTCCATCCGTTCCTGAGAAACGCAGGTTCCCACCTAAAATTCTTGTCCCCCCAATTTATCCGAACTGGGACATTCAATCGATCTAAAAATTGGCCTGTCATGAGTTTTTCAACATCCTCTACTCGAATTTGGACGTTTCGTTCATGTTTAAGAGGGTCAGGGCTCCAAGCTAAACCATAACGAACTAGTCCACTTTTGTTCCTTATTGGCATGAGCACAAAGTGCATTGACCTTATTGCAACCATTCTACACATTAATAATTGGTCATAAATGTAATATAATTGAAATTGAATATAATTTTTGTTGTAAGCGCCGGTCAGTAAGTCGTTGAGTTATCATCTTGTCCCGCTTATACACCTGGAGTACTTCGTCCTTACCTCTTGATTCATCTGTTCTTACGAATACACCATTAGGATGACGGCGAACCCAAAGGCGATGATAAAAGGGACCACGACGTACAGCAGTCCAAGTAGCTGATCGAGCTCTTTATTGGTTTTCAGAATCCAATCTGTCAGTTGGTCAATGCTCACTGTAAGTGACTCTTCTGCCTTCAAACCAGGGGAATATTTTTTGTGTGAAAATGCTGAGTGGCTGTAAGAACGAGTTGCTGGAACGAAGCTATGTAAAACAGTAGATAGAATTCCTTCTGTCCTGTATTATCCGCTCTGCGTCTTAGTTCAACGGATGTTTATTGAGGAAAAGCTCATCAAGCCCAGACCACTGTGGATAGATACTTTTCCAGTTTTCCTCGAGCATTATTGTCGTACTCCTCGACGCACATCTAAATGAAACGAAACGTTCCACCCCACGTACAAGGAAGAGTACGACGATTTTACAATGTCAACTTTCACCCTTTACTCCTCTTCCTACACTCATACGCACAACTATAGAATTTAATAGGCTGTACCCAGTTTGGATTAATGGTATTATAGCTTTTAAGAAGCGTCAGTATGTTTATGGGATGAAATTGAAATGGAATATACGTCTGTAGAATACGCGCACATGGCAGTGTATTTCTGCTATAAACGCGTGTACATACACATTTATGTTCCTTGCCCAAAGAGCGTGGTTTACATTGGGAGGAAGGACTGGCAATAGTGAAAGTACATAGTTGGATGGAAACAATATAATTTACCTTACGGCCGGCTGGTCATTATAAAATAGGTGGTGGAGTGGAACCACTAATTAAAAATGCGGGTGTAGCTTTGGAGAAAAGAGATTATTAACGGAAGCGTGGAGGTAATGAGAAAAATTCTGCAACGACAACATCTTCTCATAACATTTAAACACACTACTGGCCCTGTAAAGTTACTCAAGGCATAGGAGAGTTACAACGAATGCTAGTATATATTACTGGTCAGCCGACTGCTCAGCTCTTGATTTCTTTGCGTTTAACGGTTTACCTTCGCTCCGAATTTTATCGTGATAAAAGGGAAGGAGGTAGAGTCAGTAACAAGGTTCTCTTACGCATTAATCTCAATGATCCGTGTAAACCTTTTGCATCCAGTGCTGTTGGGTACCAGGATACATATCTTACCATTTCAGCCATAGTAACTACATTTCTTTGGCCAGTCACATACTGAGAGTTGAGTACAGGTCCAGAACTCAAATCAGGACAGACACGTGAAAAGAAAGGTAACAGACCTTGATCTCTAGCCTTTGGCCAATCCCCTCTCTCTCCCTCGCACACACACTCATTTTCATTACACACTACACCGGTTCCATCTAACCAAACATTCCCGATCACAATGTATTACCCTACAGGGCCAGCATTGCCATTCGGCCTCTCACACACTCTGAAATTTCAATTTTACCTACAAGCTGGAAATACCATTATTTCTCCATTTTAAAAAATAAACTCGTTCCCTTTCGTGAAGTTCAAGTTGGTCACGTTAGAGTCCTTCCATTGAAAAATGCGTGCAATTTAACTAGAGCTTCCCAATAAATACTCTATTTGAATTTTCCTCATGAACAAGCATGTGGAAATTGCCAGATGTTGGTTCATAAAGTAATTTTTGTATCTATAGGATTGCATCTACTTTATCGAAATTTTTTTGAGAGAAACGTTACTAGATTCCATAGAACTCATTAATTCATGAACAAATTTTTCTTTCTTTCAGATGTAAGGTCTCTTATTTAAAATCCACATCTCGTAAATCAAAAAGGAAAAAATTGTTTCGCGTTCAAGAGGTAATCCACTTATCTTCCATGATTTGGTTCGTCCTACGATCAGATCTGCTATTTTCATTGCTGGAAGAAGTACAGAGTTGTGGAGACAAAGTACTGAGGAAGTAACTTCAATTTTTGGAAATCACATTTGAGTTATAGATTCCATTGCTTCGGAACACGAGGATTATTCGATCATGAACAACTTGGGTATAGTTAGACAACAAACGTTGAATATCAGACGTTCATCTTTACTACCAGCCAATGCTTGCGAATCTTTTGCTGAAGCAAGAATTTGAACAAAAGAGATTGAGGTGGTTGTGTCCGTTGTGCCTGCATGCTCCCATTGGTCTGATCAAAATGGTAAATGTCTAAGCAGTTCCGCTGCATAAGCTACGTAAATGTCACCCTAGCGTTCACCGGGCATTCCCAACCTATGAATGGGACAAGCATATGAGATCCACCCATGAGAAATTCCCAAGTTTATGCTTAGATTTGGCAGTCACTGCTTTGGTACTGCTTTTCAATACTTTTTGCAATTTTATGACCATAATCTTCGTACCTTGTGAACCATACTCAATCATTTTCGCATTTAACTAATTGCGCACGTTTTGATTCCGTTTTGTATACTCTGTGGTGAACATTAGGGCAACTTCTGGTATTCTAAGAAGAATTTTTCGTGCTCATGACATGGAGTGTGGCCTTCTGGTGCTGTGCACAGTTAAATATTAGAAATAATGCCTTTCAGATCTCAAATTTAATGGCTCAGTTCACTGTGTGGACTTAAGAGGACAATAGCTTCAGTTGTAGGAAGTTTAGGAAAATGTGTTATCAGAATAGAGGCCTAAAGGTGGAGGATCAAGTGTTATAATACTACATGTGCGTCGTTGAATGATGTGTAGCACAGTATGTGTATGAACAGCCGCCCGAGGACTTGAGGGAAAATCTCATGTTTTCTTAGCATATCGCAGGACGACCTGAAGGAATCGGATGTTCAGATTATCTTATATGTGAGCATGTTGAAGCAAGTATGGTGAGAGATATTCATCCTCCTTCATACAATTCTCTCTCCTCGCACGCCCGCCTTCCGCTTCACATTTCTCTCTGCGAAGACCTTACTTCTCGTGAATAGTGTGTACTTGACGGTTTAGTCAACCATCCAATTTTTCCAGCATCAACATACCCATACATTCCTTCTCTCGCTGACAGTTGGGCATATCCTGAGGTTTCTAACCTGAATGCCCTGATTCTATGAACATGCGTGTAACTCAAGTGTCACAATCCTTTGTTGAGTATAAGGTGTAAGCGAAAGTCTGGAGGATTGGGTACGTATGTAGCACATGATGCGTTGCATTGTTAAGTACCAACCTTGTTATCTTGAACGTGCACTATTTTGAAATTTTTATCTATACGTCCTCATCTCAAAGTTTGGCTAGTTAGGGAAATGAATGTGGCCAGAAAAGGGGAAGCAGTGAACGTTTCTGTGTGAGTGCGAGTGTGTTATTTTGATGCCAAGGGCAGTATTATTGACCGTATAGAAGGGAAGACGAGATGGAAGATGTGATTATTCGTGTCCCAGGTGGAACGATGAACAAGCCATGTCGTTGGTGAAATCCCTGCATCTTGCACCAAATAGAGAGTTGCTGATGACGGCAGGACTTTCGCTCATGTCCATACAAAGTATTTCATTAAATTCTGCACGCACACACACCTACTACATTCATTATTACACATGGCCGTTGAAGTGCATTTGTGCCAGTCTGTAGAACTGGTAGAACTTCTCAAGCTACTCAGAGATGTGGCCGTATCGTTAACATTATGAGTGCTGTAACAACGCCATGTAGGACCATGGATATTCTGCTGGCACACGTAAAGCCATGTGGATCCAATCAGGTGGACAAATTAGCATTCTTAGATATAAGCCGCTCCGTCCTTCTCTGTATGCACGCACAATGAAGCGTAAGGTCATGAAACCAGAGTCGATTCAGTTGAATGATATTGTTATTACATGAGGCAGTGCATATTAACAACGGAAATCGAGCAGAGTTGTACGAAACAGCTATGAACAGGTTGCACCAACATATGAATATAATGTGTAGCATCAAGCTTATAGATTAGGAGATTCCATTTATTTTGCTGTCCAATACAGATGATGAGGTTGATGATGATGGTAAAACTTCGTTCAACATCACCTGCCACAGTTATCGGCGTAAGATATTTAATCTACTCGTTATTTGACGCTCTGTTATCCGTCAGGCTTTGCCCTGATTTGGTACATTCCTACATACACTCACTAAAAAACAAACACCACTCTCGTTCATTGCTCACATGAAAATTGAGGCACTCAGACTTGGAACATATGCTTTCACACATTAACTTTCATCCTTTTAGATTGGCAGGCGCTCTTCTCTACAACTGCATTCAAAGGAGCACAATGCCCACATCCAGTGCAGTATATGAGAAATGCGGGATTTCAATCACTGCGACAGCCGAAAAGTGTTTGTGTGGGTAGGTGTACGTGCAGATAGACGCGTGGGAGCACACACTCAGAAGCTCATTTCAAGCTCCGCAGAATTTCCTAGAATCAATTCTAATTTAGATCGGAAGAAAAGTGAGTGCAGTGTTTCGGCGTTAATGAGAGTCCATGCTTTTAACTTGTATGATACTTTGATTTTCCTTTTTACTACTCAAAGGTTTGAAGAATTATTAGTCCGAGTAAGTTCTCCGGCCCACATTAAAACTATCTTCCACGAAAGAGAAACTAAGAGGAGGTAAGGAGGAGAAGGGAGTGTAATTTATTTTCATTGGGGAGGTTATGAGGAAAAATTGCCATAGCAACTGCTGGCTCATTTTCAACAAAGCTAGTGTATGAGCCAACTCATAATGGGAATGATACAAAGCCCTAAAGCAACCACGCTTTCACTTCATCATCCTGATGATGTGTAAAAGAGAGGGTCGACGAAGAAAGTTTACTAATTTACTGCTTTTCCCTCCCATTTTCTTCCAATATGATGGGACTCTCATGGTGATGTGCTGACGACCCACAAATAAATAATCAAGAAGAGGAACCAGTAGCAGCCCAATATTATTACTGGGCCAATGGAATTCATGGGAGAAAATTACTCAGTTTCCCAGCTCGACATGTTTACAGCTGAAGGAAGGAATCCAATCTTAAAGTATTTTTAATTACGACCATCTTGTCCTTGCCAAAATGTGGTCTACTCCTCCAATTCGTCTATCTCTGCTTGGGTTGGATAAAAGTTGGGCCCGCTCGCTTGGTGGCATCAGCAACAACAAATTCAAACCTAGCCTGACCTTGCTTGACCGCACTTATAACTCAAGGGTATGCTTGCGAGGTAGAAATTAGTTGCATCAACTCTCACCGTATGTTTGTTGGAGAAATTCGGCGGCTTGAGAGAATTCCTTAGAGGGACTTAATAGAGGCTTAGATTCATTGGTTATGGTTCTACTGGCGGGAACATTACTGTGCAAGACCTGCTGAAAGTTAGTCCTCCATTCAATAATCTACTCTTAACGAGATCTTCCACAAATTATACTCCAAGAATTAATACTCATTGGTATCATTTTTACATTGAATATTTCGAAACCTCAGCTCAAGACCTCATCCTTGAGGCCAAGGGTAATGATATGCTCATGTACGTGAAGGCAAGAAGTAGTGTGTATGAGAGCAATCAGATCCTGGCAAAGGCAGGATGATTCCCAAGAACAATTTGGCTGCAATGAGACGGCATGGTATAAATGCGCATGATCCACTAACATGCAGAAGCAGTTGATGGTTGACCTCCTTACAGATTATTTAACAAGGGAAAGTAGCGGTCGGCCGAGGGCTTTCGAGAAATGAGACTTAAAATGGGATACTTTTGTAGAGGAATTATTATCATTTAGGATAATTCATTGTGCAGAGTGATATGGGGAATGTAGTGGTAGTGAAAATAGGTGTATAGCCAAATGAGTGGAGGGGAGAGGAGGGAGAGAGAGGGAGGGAAATTAATTAATGAGAGGTAGGAGTTTCATTGTTTCCAACTTTTAGTTACTTTTCTTCTTCTTCTCCTCTTCTTCGTCTTCCTACTCAGGAAGAAGGGAGTCATAGAGGGATAGTACTAATGTAACTTTTCCCTATAACTCACTCATCATTCATTCAAGAGTGAGCTGAGAAAGTAGTACATCTATCTCTCCAACTGGTTGTATACAATTAGACTAGAAGACAGTAGCACTTGTAAAATATTGTGGACGGACAAGGTACATGAAGGAGAGAGGGAGAGCTCCAGTCACTCAGTTTCTTCCTACGGTAAAGAATTGGAAAAGTGAAGGAAAGTAAATAAAGTTTCAGGTACCAAGTGCCGTGGGCAATTTTATTCACATCCTTCTCACTCAGCACTATCTTCGACTAGTGGCACACGCTCACATCCACATTTCATAGACACAATAAGAGAGCATAAACACCGGCAACGGGGTTCCTATTTACACGTACACGTACATAGTTCCAGATAAGGGATATGGAGCGGGAGAAAGTAGAGAGAGAGAGACAGAGAGAAGCTACTTATACGGAGCAAAGTTTGATAAAGTGTTGGCATTAGTTGCACGAGCATAGGATCAGGGACATTTCCTCTGTTATCATGCCAGTACAAAAGGCTCACGATGTCCTCCCCCTCTCCTTACTCCGGCTGTATATTCAGGATTGTTTAGGAGTTCCTCCCCCACTCTCTTAATCCCGCTAAGCAAAGAAAAGTTACAAACAAACTTTACGCGGGAAGAGAGAATCTATCAAAGAAGATTGACGTGTATGAAGACTGGCTGATATATCCGCCTGTATCTCAATGGTTTTATTCAACGCTGACTAGAGAAGAGGCATGTGTAAATCCAGCCATGCTCCACGTGACTCATGGGGTCAATGTGAAAAGACTTAAAGTCGCGTTTAGTAACACCTGAGAAAGAGATAATACTCATCATCAGACTCACAATCCTTCACATTCTCATCCTTTCAAGATAGAATTTCCATTTAAATAGAACGCCATTTTATTCATCGTGGTAAGCCAAAGGTAATGAAAGCAAGTTGTTACGAATCTAGACTATTCTACCATAGATTTTCAGGCCTTCTGAACAAAAGAACGGAGAGATGTAGAGGATGCAGAGAAGATAGCGAAGGAGCGAGAGAAACGCGAAGGAAACTGCCATCAAATTGATTGACAATGAGTTCAAATGGTCCTCCCTTCATTTTCTGCCTCAATTTCACATTTCCCCAGCAGACAGGGAAATTGAGAGAAGTGGAAGTGGAGAAGAAGGGCTTGGGTATTGTGATCCAGCTCCTCCTCAAATCCCCGTTGACAATTACATGAGGGGGGTGGGGATGAAGTGAGGGAGAGATGGAGAAAGCCTCCAGCTCTGACTTCCTTTCTTCCATAGCCAACCTCACTCTCTCTCTTTCTTTGTTCCAAAAGCCTGACAGAGAGGCCTCACCGTATGTATCAAGTGCTACAGGCGGGGGAAATCGACGAGCTTGATGGCAATTTTATGGGATTGCCAATGATTTGAGGATCAGTTGAGAGAAGCATTACTTCCCTCCTGCCTGCCATCCCTTCTGAGTGTGTTTGGGCTCAGAGATACGAAACTCGCTTCACTTGTGGTTTCCGCACGTACATGCACAGATAAGCATGTGGCAGTGTAAAGGTATTATACAGCTGTCATGCCCACGTCACCGTGTCACTTTTTCCCCCTTTCTGATTTTCTCGAAGCGAAGAAAGTGGCCGTTGACATCTGAATGTAAGTCTCGGTGGATAACTTGATGAATTTTTAAGCACAAAGTGATCACATGGGAACCCTTGTTTTTTATCCTTTTCCTGGTAATTCTATAGCTATAACAGTGTTAAGTGTTATGGAGCTTTGTGGGGTTTCCCACTGTACGGCTGCGTTCAGTGCGGTGGTTAAATTATGGATGTCCATCTAATTTAGAGCAAGAGATTTTGAAATGATTCATTTATTGGTTGCATGGGAAGGAGCAGGATAGGAACAACTTGTCTATCTCCAGACTTGCTTCAGATCCTATTCGACATCCTCCAAGATTCAGGCTTAATGGGATGTTAAAGGGGAAATTAATTCGTAAGTGAAGCTCATAGGCAATCACCGTAACTATTTCCATCCTGATATGGATCTAATCTGAGGTGATGGCTGGAAGACGGGAAATAAATTCGTGTCATTTCTTTACCAAAGAGCTCAACTATTAAGACTTTCTTGGAGCAATCAGGGTTGGCTCTTTTCATGGATGCTCCAATATTAGTGTGTCGCTCACTGCCAAACTCCATGAATTGTTTGGTATACATTTATATGCTTCAGGGAGAGAAGGATGCTTGGGTTCGCAGTGCCTCCTTGCACCAGGGAAAACGCATTATTGGTTTTGGACTCTGTGACACTTTGGCAGTGCTCGTTTATTCCATATAAGTACCGTTTGCTTGAGAGACTATAGATGTCTGGCAAAGGCCGTGTGCTTTCCACGTATTTAATGCGAGCACACGGAACAGCTTTCGGCCCAGCTGATTTAAATGCGGCTTAGATCTCAGTTAGACTACAACAGTCAATTCAAAGTGAACAAGTCCCACATTGAGCATCATCTTGCCATATTCCAATTTACCAATGTAAAATATAATAATACCACATTCATCTCAACCAACTCACATGCTTCCACACGCCCTTATTCTTCTGCTTAATATATAGATGTGAAACACAAAACAATCAAGGAAGCAACCGCGAGTAAATAATTTGAACGCTTAACGCCAAAGCCAGCCATAGCTCTGTTCGAAAAACTAGACAAATAGATAGAGAGAAGGGGTGTTAGAGATAACGGACAGCGATGAGAAAAGTGGATGCAGAATTTATGAGCATGAATAAAATTGGTGAGAGGCAGTTCGTGAGCAATTTATAATGATTGAAGTTTTCATGGTTACCTTTGATAAGGTTGTCCTCCTGCCTTTTACCATCAACAGATTAGAGCATTCAATTTTGAACGTGAGAAGTCATACATAACACGGGACTGCTTAGAGGCTTAAATCCCGTCAACTTTTTTATTCCCATACTCACTCATACAATATTCATACAGCTTCACTCTCACTCACTTACTTTGTGCCACAAGGAAGACGAAGAGGTAAAGTTCTCAGTGAACCGCATGCATCTGTAATGGGGAAGGGTAAATTTAAATTGGATTGTATTTCCCACTATAATTGGCAAACTTGGATCTGAGCTCTTGAATTAGTCTATGTACGTGCATTATTTGTGTAGTGAATGTGTGCTTACGTATATTTGCCCATTGAGGAACATTGAAGAATGAAGGAATTCACCATGTTTTCCTTACGGTTCAGTGGGACGACAGACGGAAAATAAGGATGATGCGGAGATTGTTTGTGTACATGTGAATGTGAGTGGGATACACATGTATTATATTTCTGCAGTCTGCAGTAACGGCGACAGTGAACAGAGGAAAAGACTCACAGAAGGATAAAAATGAAAGTTATGCATCTGATGAGACGGATGATCCTCATGAGTCCCAGTTGAATACACAATTCTCACTGAACGGAAACTGCTAAAGCGTTATCCAATGAGAAATTGTACAGAATTTATTTATTGGCATTTTTCTCCTCCTGTCAACTTCTCATCCTCCTCCCATTCAATTGCTCTTCTTCTGCTACTTACAGACCATGTCTTCTCCTGTTCAAACAGATACCTTTTTATCCGCCCCTAAGGACTTGCTCAAAATCCTACACATACGTACGCATCTGTCTGAGAGTCTTTCTCTTTCCGCGCCTATTTCCAAAAGTGTCGTTTCCCTTCTTTATACTACCTCTCACTATCTCCTTCGACTCCTTCTTTTCCCCCTCAATGCTTGTGTAAAGGTAACCTTTAGCCTGCTCTGTCAAACCAGCGATGTATTTTTCCTGTGAAGGAATCGACAACTTTTGCTATTGTTCCATTTCTTCCGGTTAAATGAAACTGATACTATATATATATATATATAGTATTAGTACATACATATACTATGTATGTAGTAACTATCGTCTGTATCTGTCACACAAGCATCCTCTGATCTTTTTATTTGCATGAGCTAAAGCTAAATTCCGTATTTGACACGACAGAACTGTTTTCACACTCAGCACATCCTGGGAAATCGACGTAATCTGCGACCCTTAAGTTTTCTTCGGCTCTCAAAAACAACGTGGCCGTCTGTCGCTTACAGTAGGAAATTTGTGAGGCGTTGTACAAGTCAGTAGCCCCCGGCTTGAGTAACACTACCATTACGAACCAAGGAAAAAGACTAAAGAAAGTGCACAAGTTCCCTCGTCATTTAATGTCCCCTCAAGCCATGATCATGACATCATGAACCAATTTATACAAGGCATAGAAACCGAGCTGGAGGGGTCTTGTGATGACACAAGCCAATCCTGCAAAACATCACAGACATGACCTGTGGGCCAATTGTCTCCTTAGAAGTACCTTTGATCCAACAGTGCCAAAACTTGTCGACTTTGCCGACTCGTCAATGTTATTCAATAACTGGTTGACGGCTCAATTAAACTCTACCTCTGGCTACGTTATGGATCGATTCTTATATCCAACAGTGAGTTGTAGCCTGTAGCTGCTCGAAGTATCGAGCATGGAATATTTCGGGCGGCGGTGATATAAAACAAGCTTTGCGCCAGTCTATCTTACGACGAGAGTAGGAATAAAATTCGATTAGCGAGGCGTTACTACTCCTCCTGATTTCATTTTTCCTCACATTTGTGGATATGCTTGATAAGTGAGGTTACACTCTGACTTGTCCTCTCCTCTCGTCGTTCTCAAAGTTCAAGTCAAAGTTAGGTGATTATTATGGGAAAGTCGGGTTAATGGAGCATCAGATGCTGGTGGATAAGGTAGAAGCACACACGAAGATATGGGCAGCATTATTAAATTTACTGCATTAACAAGGAGCTCGTGGCGGGTCTGAGAGTCTGAGGGCTGAGTTTTGTGACGGAAGACCTTGGCCTGGCACCTTATAATTTGCTTTTCAGCATGTCCAACTATTTATCTCTGAGCATCTTGTTTACTCATCTATACGACTGCTTTGCCATTAGCTCTGCTCCAGCAGAAGGTTAATTACTATCAAACTTTGTACTATCTCTCTCGCTCGCTGCTTATATGGCTGTGGATAAATATTATGAACGACAGAATGAATGAACGAAAAGGCATCGGGTTGAAACCAGTAATGGGAACGGGAACTTTACCAAATGACAACTTTGAAAATTTTCCGAAAATTTCCGGCGGGTAACATTGGGAATCTTGACCGGTGGAAACATTGTTGGAAATCTTTGGAAATCTTCATTTCGAGGCCAAGACTTAGCAAACATGCGTTTTACACTATTTTTTCATTATAACTTGAGAATTTGACATGTCTTCTACGTTAATTTTTGAGTGCTTGAAAATTCGGTGCCTGAGACCAAAGTACAGAGGTTTTAGTAGGTTTGAAAAGAGCAGCCGGATATTATACGTCGTTCATTGGTATAACTCAACACCAGTTTACTGTTCAGTATCAGTAAATGTGCTGTCTACTGAAATTTTTCATTGTGTGAATTGATGATTTCGTCTAGCTGGAATGTTTGTAATCGGCATATTTTAAATAGATGTTAAGATTTCCATAAATTCCAATAAGATTCCAAAATTCCCATAGATTCCCGGAAATTTGCTGAAAAATTTCCACCCAATTTAGATTCCCGGGAATTTTCTATCACTGGTTGAAACAAATCCTTTTCTACTCCACCACATTTGTCTACTATGCGATTTAATAACCAGATCCTAATTACAGCCTACAAATAATGAAAGTAAACAGGAAGAAAAAAAAGCAGAATTTAACGTCTCAGTAGTATTATTAATGCTCTGCCTCTACCTTCTCTTATTAGCTCTCTTTATATTCTAGACTTTTAGTGGCAATTATAAATAAATAAAATGTGCCTTTTCCATCGTCTGTCCACACAAAGTGAAAGCTGTTTGAAAAAGATCAGTTTAGCGCTGTGCTTACTTGGCCATTGCTCTTATTTGAAAAACAATGATACTATTGGCCCGATCAGAAATTAGATCACTTTTGCAGTGAATGGAAAATTGGAGAGCATCGCGCAGGTATTTGAAGCTAGTACCTACTTATTCATTTATAGCATCGTTTGGCATCCACTGATGATAATGTCTGAAGAGGAGCCAAAGTGTATAACAATCTGCTGAAAGCTGGGAATAGTGTTTTCCATTTTGTGCGTAGGTGGTGGGGAGGAGATTAAAGGGGAGCTGTATTGATTTGATGTAACAATTGTTGGAGAGCAGAGGGGGCGGAAAGAATGAAGGCTACTATTCATCAGTGTCATCAGAAATGAAGCGCCGCTGGTGCTGGGTGCTACCACTCTATGCTGCACTAGTAGTGGTAGTAGCTCTCGTGGTGTGGCTTCAACAAATCGAGCATTAATATCCATGGTATGTGCGAACTACTGGTAGGCTGAAGCAGGAATTGTTTCCAAGTATCCTATTATAATAATTATCAGGTTAGCCAGTCAACTTCCTCTAAATTTGACTGTGAGATTAGAGCCTCGTATCGATGCTCGGGCAGAATTTTGGACATTGTTCAACAGGAGGCTAGTGAGAGAAAGACGCATCCATACGTGAGGTTGTAATGGAAATAATAATAATCATAGTACGCCTGCCACTACAGTCTCCTTTTGTTCCACCCTAATGCATTTGCTATCAGGGATTATCACACTAGAGCTGCTATCCACAAAAACTTGCCTATTTTATTGCATGTATGCATGCATCCACTCGTCAAACTTGGTAATCATTATAGCAATAGTTTGCTATTGCAACCATTTATCATTGGCTTGTGTGTGTTTGCCTAAGTGTTCTGTAGTGGTTGGCAAACATGTGTGCACTTTGATCTTGCACTTCCATTTACACACATTGGTATAATTCACCGGAGCTGTAATACTAGAAGGGTATGGGTGATAAGGAAGTCGATGAAAATTGGGATAGAGAAAGATTGTGCATGTAAGGTTATTTGGCAACAACTTGGCTCTGTGAAAATGTAACTGGGTGATTGAGGGGAGTTCGGGTTCTCGCTATATGATAGTAATTAAATTTACATTCTGCTCAGGCTGCACTTTATTCCCCAGTCAGTGGGCGTTGGGAATGCTGGAAGTCAAAGTTCCTCTCTTAATCACCATTTGATTCTCATGTCAAATGAAAATCTAAGGCAATACTCAGGAACCCAAGGGCTTTGGGGCATATCAAGCCCAATCCCAGGCTTGTCAGGAATATAATACTCCCTTCTTCCTCTTTCTATCTCATCTTTCTAGTTGTTACATGAATGAGAGAAAAGAGTGAATAAACCCAAGTAAAGTATTCAAGGTCACAATCCGACTATATCTACCTGAGCGTTTGATTCATTATGGAGGCATTTAAACTTGCCTTCTTGCATGTATAGGTACCTGGTTTGGTAAGTTTTCTCATCGTATTTGTTGTCACCATGACGTGACCGATGTAGCCGTAAAATGTACTTCGAGGACTTTTTGTTGGCCTCACATGTGTAATTCTAAATTTGTTAAAAACCACCTCTAACGTTTTAGATACGCGTGCCAGCTTCGATTTAATAATAAGAATTCGTGACGTCTAGGGTCCTTTATAAGGGTCTGAGCCAAATTGACCGATTTAAATTTTTATCCTTGTCACTACAAGTGTTTGGTTTTACATTTTCATACATGTGTTGACAAGTTCGTGAAATGCCTATCAACGCGTTTATTCAGGGTGTAAGATTACAAACGTTTAGTTCGACGTACTCCTTCGTAAGATGTACATAGAGGTAGCTCTGCCCCGCTGCGACTCATTTTCATGTAGTCCCCGTACCTCAGTATCTTTGAATATCTGGATGCTACCTCGGCTATAGTGCTGGGCGTCGATGGCGGCATCATCTTATTGGTCCGGTCTAAGGTTCTCCTATAGATCACTTCATTCGGAGGAGACGGTCGTTCATCCAGCCTTGACGGCTGTTTGACGTTGCTTAACCTACTAGGATGAATTAGAACAGGTGTAACAGAAATTTCTCAGTTTATATTTAAATCGACCAATGCATGGCAGTCACAATGGACCTAGTGCGTTAAACTTGTTATTCCAATTGTTATGCTTTACTTATTTATCTTTACGCTTCTCTTTGGATTCCGAGCACTTGTCAGTTTGATACAATTTGTTCAAGAAAGGAATTCGGGAGAACGACGGCCTAAACGATTATGGGCCTAAGACCCTTTAATTTCCGTTCTAATGTTCCTGTTCCTACTGTAGCAGATGAAAGGAAGGAGCCCGGAGTACACAGGCAAGCTTCATATGGAACCGGTATCTACAATAAGTTGCAAACATAAATTAGCAACATTCTCTGTTTAAAATGGCAACAAGAAAATTCAAAGTACCAAATGGACTGTTCAGAATGCAAATTAATTTTCTAAAGGCTAAAACCATGAGTAAATGAACCCATTTTTGTCTGACTATAACTAGTTAGGAATTGAATTCCAAGTTCACTATAAGGCAGAAGCCAATCCAAGTGTTAGACATGGTTTCTTCTTGAAAAGCAGTTCATTAAATATAAATGACTTCGATATCCTTATAAAGCGGATGAAAAATACTACCAACATTACCCATGGTGAAGGATAACAAGATTTGACTAATAGACGATAATACGAACTTATCAAATATTACGACGCAGCCCTCATCATGCAACATTCAAAAATACAAGTATAAAAATTTGTAAAATTATGGTTAAATGTAAAAATGTATCAAATACTTTTTGTAATACCATCATGTTTTTTTATAACTCCGCTAAGAAGCTGTGCTAACTATAAACTCTCTGAGTATAAACAAACCCTTTCTTTCATTTATCAAATATAAATACAGGTGACAGTCAAAACTGAAAATGATAAAAACTTTAAAAATTAATAATAAGAATAAATAATAATGTACATTGATTGAACTAAATATTTTATTATTTTATTCATGATTTCCTAAATTTAGGATTTGCATTGTTTCTACTTATCAACTTACTTTCTACCTACATAATGCAAATGACCAAAACCTTGTCAACATTTTCAATGATTAAACAGTTGAGAATATCTACATAATACGAGAAATAAACGTATAAATAATCACGTCGAAATATTTAGGTGTTGTTGTACATGTGTATTCAGTCTGCCATGGCATCTTAAGCACAAATACTATTAAACATTTCGCATGTAAAAGATTATCTTTGCCATTTTGAACAGTACATTTGCCACTGAGCGATTGTTACCGGCAGGGTACTCGAATGTTCCCTATTTTAGGCTCATCAAGGGAACGAAATTTTTCACAAGTGACGTAGAGACAGAATAGTAACCCTATGCATAGGGTCAAATCTGAATAACCCTAGTGAATTGAAGTGTGAGTGGGAATTTACTACATAGACTAACTTCAGTCATCTTTCAAACGCAATGCACACAAACAAAATCCTCACGTCATTGCCAACCGCCATTGTTACGATTGTGATTGGGACTAACGGTATTTTTATACACAAAGTATGGACGTAAGTATGTACGTAAGAAGGCTGTGTAAATACATGAAACCACACTTCTATTCAGTACTCACTCACAAACGCATGAACTGCACGTCTTAGACCACATAATACCACGTTAGTACACTGTTAGATGCAAGGTTCAAACCGTATAAATGAGTAATGGACTTGAGCACCTCCTTGTTGTTCATCCATTCAAGATTGAAACTCGCTGGGAGAAAAAGTTGCGTTAAAACTTTTCTTATTCCTCTTCCTACTTTACTTTCTTCCACTTTCTTCTCACTTTCTTCTCACTTTCTCTCTTACTTTCACCCTCAATCTTTCCTGTTCCTTGTAACCGCTTAAAGAGACTACTGGGAGATTATATGCATACAGGATGTTTAACGGCATGTAACATAGATCAATAAGAACTAGGGTCATGCACCCAATCGACGAATGAGGGCATAAACTACAAGCAGGCATTACCATGCATGTCACTTTTTTTTACTCCCCTCCTTGAAGGACATGTCAAGAGGTGTAGATGCAAGATTCGAGCTCCTTTATTTAAGTCATTCCTTAGCACTCTCTGACCAACATGATTTCCTTGTTTATTTCAAAGGGGTATGATTCACAGCCATAGCTCTTGCACTTTCCCCAAATTGTTTTGCTTCATTCCTTTTTCAAGAGAATCTTGTTTTTTTCCGTCGTTGATTTTCCTTCAAGAGGAAACGAGTTGCAATACCCCATTTACAAGGTTTGGCTGGCAGATGCATCGTTACATGCGAATCATAAGAATTTCAGTCAGAGACGGATTCCCCTCGGAATTTTTCATGGTTCACTGAGGGAGAGGAGAGGGAAGTCTTTAATATAAAGGGAATAGTTCCAGACTATAAGACAAGGTGTAGGTTGTATGTTTGTATGTTACCTCTACAGAGTTAGCTAATGGCAATATGGAGGAGAGTGAGGGGAGAGAGAGCGAAGCTTGTAAAGTAAGATTGAGGAGACACAAGATAAATGATCAATCTATTTCCATTTACCAACTTTGGCTTACTATTTGGGGGTAACTATGGCAGACTCCTTGCTACGGAAGAGTCCGCTTCTTAGCACTCATCATTTCCTTATACTCTTCTGCAACCATAGACAGGTAATTGATGCGTTTGCACACACAATGAGAAGTACTGGGTAAATTTCAAGCAGGAGTACAAAAAAAAGTTTTCATTCCTCTTACTCTTGCAAAAAGAAAGAAGGCCAAAAAAGACTAAGCAATTATAATAATTTTTCCCTGTGTAGTTCCAAAGAATGTTGCAGATTGAAGTGAGGGCTGCAATGGGATGGGTGTGTGTGTGTATGTCAGGAAGTAAGCTTGTGAGACAGTGGGGGCGTGTGAAGGGAGACACAATATTTGGTTATACAGAAGCTGTTAAAATGTGAGAGGCTGCCGAGGGAAATGAGGCGAAATGTTTTTGGAATGTGCACAACGACATAATCGTCAACATAAGTTTTAATCTGCTACGTCTGAGAAACCATTAGTTGACATTATGCAGGAGCAAGAAGTGTAATGCGTTCCATTCATTTCCTTTGATGGGCTCCGAATTTGGTAAACTCTTCTTCTTACTTCCTCCTTCTCCTCCTCCTCCTTTTTCTAAAGGAGTCAAACAACTCCGACAGAGCTTTCACCAGTTCTTTCTTCTTTCCCTTCGCTCGCACTCTCCTCACTATTTATGCAGAGCGAAAGTAAATTTTTTTAAAACTCCGAGCTCATCTTCCCTACTTTCTCCTTACTACTATCTCTTTGTATAAGAGAATCAGGACGGCCGTGCTTTTTATGTGCAAGACTGTCATAGTAACAGTACCATTGCATTGGTATGTAGTAGTGTCGATATGCCATTTCTCTCATGTAGAACTATCCACATGTACGAAGTACTAGATCCACGCGCCGGCAGTCTTTTTCACAAGTCAGCTTCAGTCCTTCCAACTGTCTCAGTTGACTCACTTAGAAAATGGACCAGAAGTATGTATACATACACGAGTGTGAGCCACACACAAGACTCGCTACTGTGTGTACGAACCACAAGGTCAGTTTAGCAAGCTTTGTTTTCTTGTATATGCTTGCAAGTGGAATTTGCCGAAAATGTGTACAAAATTGTTATTCGAACAAGCCTTGCAGTCATTTCCGGTCGATCAAACAACAGCAGAGTAGTGCTAGCAACGAAGAAATATAAACTGGTAGTCCCTGTCTTGCTCTCTCTATAACTGCTTTTTCTATGTATTCTGAGGATGTAATTGGAGGCCGAGTGATAATCTTGTAGACAGAGAGAATGGGAGTTGTTATGAATGTTGGATTGAAGGGGAAGTAAAGAGAATTTTGTGTTCTGGAAATGCATGGATTATAGCAGCATTCATTTCCTGCTTGATGTGGTGACCTCGATGGCTTGCTCTAGCTAGAGAAACGTCATTAGCTTCTCCGTACGTTACATAGTGAAGCTGTGACTTTTAGACGCAACGTTACTATGGTGACTTCCATGGAATCGTGGACCTTTTTGTCCTAGTGTACGGACAGAAGCAGAAGGAGCGGATGAGTTGGGTGATTCAATTGACAAAGTCAGATGGAAAAGTGATAGATAAGTTACAAAGAGGAAAGTTTTCTGCCCGCAGTCAGTCAGCCACTACGGTATTGACGACAGACTTCTTTCTCTTTGCTCCGTTTTACATTCTGTCACAACGTTCATAAGTCGTAGCAAGTTTTTCAGATGAAAGCTCCGTACTCTCAGCTCAGGTTTCATCAGAGATAAATCGCACGCTAAGACCTTTGGACATATTGTCTACAACGGGCTTTCTCAGGCGCTTTCTTCTTTTTACCCTCCTGTTTCTCTACACAATGTGTATGTCATCCAATGTCCTCGTTGCCATGGTGTGGGTGGGATAGGTATGAAAAAGAGGGAGAATTCCCTGGGTAGAAGTCATCCGTCTTGAGTCTGTTGCTTTAGGGACCAGACAGCCAGCTTGTCTTACTGGGCTGTGGGTGCATGCTGTGGGACTCCTTATCACATTTTGCTTTTGTGCTGTCATTGATGAATGAAATCAATAGCAAGTGCTGGCTGCTGTCTGTGTTTATGGATATGTTCTTTCCATCTTTATAATAGGTGTGAATTTGTGTGTTTGTGCGTGCATAGCTAGAGCTCTGAAAAAGTAAGGCTACCACAAAGTCATCCAAAGCCCATGGTTATGCAGCTACCAGTCCTTCCTCTTCGACCTTTCCTGTAGTTGAACTTGCCTCGCCCTCCCAAGCTTACTGGTGGAGAAAGTAATGCTTTCACCCGCGACTCCTTTTCTTTCTTTGCAGAAAGGCTTTCTCTCTTCTTCACACATCTACAACCAGAGTCACTCTTTCTATAGAAATAAATGCTTTTGGCCAAGCAAAGCATTTACGTCTTCCACATGATTTGCTCTTCAAACCTCCCCCTCCCTTACCATACACCTCCACTACTATACAGAGGCATGAAAACACACACACGAGGCGTATACCCACATGAATCTACACATGAATGGTCACTCGCACTTGTCAAGAGCAAGTTGGTGGGCAATTCTAATGTTGAAAACTAGTACGTATATGTGTCTATCTGTGTGTACCAAGACTATCAGAGTGATTCAAGCAGAAACCATTTACATTTTAGGCCGTTTCCCTCCCCTGACTCACAATTAGGTACTTGTGAGAATCCTTGTGGCACACAAAGTTCCTACTTATTTCACTTGGAGTGAACTGAAAAGAAAGCTAGAGAAAGACGGGAACCGATAATAGCCTCATGCTGACTTGTAACCCTCCCAATAATAATTTTTTCTCTTCTCTCTCTTGTACACACAAAAGATCCTCAATGGTTTGTTCCACATAATCGTCTGGCTTTTGCGGCCATCCTGATTTGTTTCCACTTGCACCCTAGCTGAATTAAACATCAATAAATGTACAAGATGTACGGTATGTTGGTCTCTTCAATTCTCGGTAGTAGGTATCCAAAGACATTGCACACTGAATCTGACAAGGTGGAGAGCTTCTCGAGAAGTTTTCTTGATGACATTGATAGTGAGGCCATCACGGTATGATAGAAGTGGTGTGTGCATGAAGGGTGGAAGGACGGACTGAAGGAGCCTTACGTTTTTTCCGTTCGTGCATGGAAGGGAAAGAAAAACACTTGGTACTTTTATGAGTATTATTGCGATATATTTTTCCAATCTTGCAATAACTGTTAGATCCCTTTCTCCATGTGTTAAGTTGGTTGGAGGAATCTGCGGCAAAAAACAAGTGGACGGGAAGAGTGGATGAGAAAAATGGGATTGTTTTTATGTGAGCAATTTTGAGAATGATAGGAGAGTCTCTTCTCTTGTCCATGGCGTACTCAGTTGAGTTGGTTCAAGTAAGTGGTGATGCTCTTTCCTATGTACTTCATGGCCGTGCAGCTAGTTAGGCCTGTGAGAAGTAATAATAATAATAATATTGAATCTGCACTGGAGTAATATGTGTATGCGCACAATGAACGGGGTGAGATTGCGTCGTCATCGTCATAATCATGATCGTCGTCCATGTCTGTATGTGAGCGCAAGAGTAGAAGTTAGTTTTGAAACCGGGACAGTCGGATAGTCAAAAATCAGGGGAGAGTGGCTGTTGAAAAGTGTTATCTGCAAGAGACTTTTATGAGAAAGAATAGAGCATTTCTACACTTCTTTTAAGCCTTGCATTGAAGCTGATGCAAACTTTTTTTGTAATATTTTCACTGATTTTCCCTGCAGAACATTATTTCTCCGTTACATTCGCACTCTCTCGCTCGTCTTTTATTTTCTCATACAACAATATATATACAAGAAGAAAAACATCTCTTATATAATCTTTTGGTATAAAAGTGACACTAGAATTCTGTTTGTCGGACTCATTGCACCGCTCGTTCATTCTCATCTTGTCATCGCTCCCATGCTCACTCTCACATTCTCACACATACACAAACATTTCTTCTTCGTCTGTCTTCTTCCTTTTCCTATTTCCTCTACGAAATACCTATACGACCCAGAAGGTAAAATTCCTTCTTTTCGTAGTCGTTCTGGTCGGCGTCATCTCCTCTCATCTCTCCTGTTGAACACGCCGCCTCTTTAATTAGTGCTTCTTTGGTTACTTTAGCAGTCGGAAAGTTAGCACTAGTCGGTAGTAGTTTTCTTGTGCTTCGGCTTTTCCACACTTTTACTCACACTGAGCGTTCCACACAATGTTTATATCTAATGGAACACATTCAACTAGTCTTTCATCATGTGCATATATATTATATGGACACATATGTGATTATTTTTCACACAAATATATATTTCTTTGTAGCTATACAGCTTGCTAACTCTTACACTCTCACACGGTATAAACGACACTGTTTTAGAACCTTAGGAGTTGTCCGAGTATTTCGGTGTTATGTATGTAGAGGTAGAGGGGGAAAGTATACATGTTGTGCACATGAAATTCTCTGTCTATCTATATATGTATATATATATACAAATTGTCTTCATGTGTGCGAAGCCCTGCTGGGTGGGCCATGATGTCTTTCTATTATTGCTCTCACTTTTGCTCACATTTCACAGCGATTAAATTTCTGTTCCTTCCGCACTTTCATCCTCATAACCCTCGTCTGGGCTTTCATTGATTTGAGTCTTGAGCTGACGCTGCAGTCGAGCAACCATAGCCGTAGTTTCCCCCGCAGCAACTGTTCCAGATCCGGACCGGCCTCTCTTTGATTTGTCCAGAGTAGCCGTTCCCGAGGCTGTTGTGTTGTCCATGTTGTTGGTGCTCCGAGCATTGGCGTTTGTAGCAGAGACTGCAGTATTATTAGTATTACTCGCGGTCATCGTCATAGTATCCGCTGTCCCTGAGGACATTATAGACTCTGTCTCAGCCTCCACGGCAGCCTTTTCCTCTTCGCTCTGTTCCAAAATAGGAGCGCAGGTACAGTTAGCGGGTCCTGAAGTGACCACCACCCCCGTCGGCACAGACGAGACATATCCCATACTCATGCCCATGTAGAAATCTTCAGGGGTGGCATTATAAATCAAACTCCCATCCGGAGCAACCATGGCGTACGCAGGGTAGTACTCTCCTGACGGACCTGGTCCATACACGAGGCCTGGTGGAGGGGGTGTAGGTTGGTAAATGTGCTGACCACATTGAATCATAGGTGTAGGATTGATATATTCTTTAGGATACTTGGCCAAGTCATAGTTAGGAGGTATTGAGGAGGTTACATTCAAACTTGTGTTGTAAGCTGCGGAAGGGGATTGCCGACGAACTAAAGTGTTCACATTTAAACTCTTGGGCAGGCCATAGTCCATGGGATAGACAGCAGTGGGCGGAAATGGCTCTAGACTAGTCGGATTTGCCGAAGGTTCTGGGGATGGGTAGACGGAGTTGCCGTGAAAATTGGACGAGGATGTGAAAGAAGTCTCATGTCCATCACCTTCCACACGCTTCCCTGACACACTGGCCACTCCTTCTATCAGGTCTGGATTGGAGTCCCCAATACCCAGCTCTGACGACGTGCTGAGAAGGAACACTGAGCCATTGGACTTGGTCGTTGTGGTCAGAGTGGATGCTTCACTGAGATGTCGATTCATTTTGCCCGCACAGCCCGTCGTTGATGAGTCTTTTGAGTCCTTGGCAGAGCGTAATGATGAAATTTGCTTGGATCTCTGCTGACTGCCAGGACTAGAATTTGAATCACGACCCAATTGACAAAGTCGACTGCACTTGCAAGCAACGACAGTGAGGAGAACGAGGACAATCACAACTCCTATCACACCAACAGTGCTCACTACTACCACCAGAATACTCGAATAGGATCCTACCAGAGAGGTGACGCTGCTCTCAGTCAGAATGTCCGATTCCGAACGTACAAAAAACACTGTAAAGTTGGCCACTGCTGCTCCTGCTGGATTCCGAGCCACGCATGAGAACGTTCCATTCTCCTCACCCGTAACATTAAATATCATGAGTTCACTCCTCCTTTCCACACCATTTACACTGTTACCACCGCCACTGAGTGAGCTACTGCCACTGTTCCGATTTTGATTAATATTAACATTATTATTACCTAAACTTTCATTAGAACGATAGAAATTGTTATTATTGTTAGAACTATAATGATTATTATTATTGTTTGTGTTCAGGTTGCTCAGAGTTGATCCTTGATTGTTCGAGGAGGCGTACTGTTGCGGATCAATTACGTTTGTCTCTACAAAATAGTTACTCAACGAGCTGTTCGCTAGGGGTTGGCCATTGAACCACCATTCTAGCGTTGCCTCCGGTATTGACGTAGCTCTGCACAACAGTGTCACGTTTTTGCCTTCCCCTGCAACCACAAAAAACAACATACCCATGCATCCATTAACTTCTTAGTGAGAGAAACGCCCTTCGTTCAATTTCATTTCGATGCATGAGCCTGGTGTTTAGCTTTAATGAGACTTCGCAGCAACTCGCTTTCCTCTCTCCCCCAACAGAATATAAATCCTTATAATGAGGCCGACATTGCCATCTCCGCGGTTAACAAACTCACAAGTTACAGCGCCTTCTTTAACTCGATTACTTGATGACAAACTACCAATTAAGCCACTATTTGATCCTATCTTTGAGTACGTCTTGAATAATAATCGCTCATCGTAAAGCCATCTCGGGTCGCATAACTTGTCCACGGAGAGATAGCACAATACTCTATCTAATTCTCATCCTACACATGCTATTTCAGCGCAGACTTTCTACATCACACAAAAACAAGTCTCCCTATCACCAAAACTACATAATCATCACTGTATCTTCCCATAAGATTGCTTCAGTCAAACTTTGCCCATCCACTACACGGTTTGCCGATTACTGTCTATATCTTGCGCGCTGTCTGCAAAACTCGTTCTGCTCCTGTCTATATCGTTACGGAAGAGCCGCAGTGAGCCCAACCGCATTCAGAAAGAGCCCACGCGGAAGGTCAAGGATAAAAATTTCAAGAGATCAGGGATCTTGACCGAGTTTAGTTTTTTTGGAGGCAGCAGAATTTGTTTTTTGTCACCAACTTTACGGAGTGCTAGTCATTTCATAAAAAATAAAAAAAACCATTAATACTGTCACTGTAGATACTACAAGTTGAATACAATTTCTTTTGAATACAACTTTGTGGAGTGTTCATATAAAATGGAGTAACAAAATTATAGCAATCATCTCCTGTTAAATACACTCACGAAATCCCTTCTTTCCATACATGATTGCTCCCTTTGTAAATGAAAACAGTTACAACCAGTGCTTTACAATAGCTGGGACATCGTGGTAGTATCTGTATTCGGAAAAAGTCTAGGAACTTAATCATTACAGCTTAAAAGCTAGAGGCTGCGGACTTGTAGGTTCGGAGCAGATAGAAGCATAAACTAGCGTAGACTTGATTACGAGAAAAATGGATTGGTGCAGAGGCAAAGAAATTACATGCGCAAGCGTGATTGGATAGAGACTGAAAAAAAGCTTACCAATTTTTTGATACATAGTGGTTGGGGAAAGTTGGGGAAGGCAGGCAAAATTCTCTTTGCTCAGCTCTTTGAGGCTGGAGTTGGTAAGTCGAGCAGGAGTTAGACAGCGTGGCTCGACTGAGTTGGCCACGTTCCTCTCGGCCAACCATAACCGGAGTTCCAAAAGGTAGCAGTCACATTCCCAGGGATTATCTTCTAACCAAATTCCTTTGAGACCAGGCGGGAGGCTACCGAGTCCCGAGATTCTTTTTAATTTGTTGCCATTCAGTTTTAACCACTCTAGGCTGACTAGACCATCTAAAGCTCCCTGTAGGGAGGCAGAAAAGATTGAATTAGGAACAAGTACATTAAGTAAATGCTGGCTTTCCGCTGGAGAGATAAAAAAGCCCACTGAGGGAGGGGACAGAGACTAAGCGATGGCAATCCTGCATTTCCCCTCCCTATGATTTCTCCAAACTCACACTCAGACTCACTCACACACTCGAATTCACACACGTGGAACCAACTGCATCGTTTCTTTTCCCTCTATGTGAGCAGTTAGCAAGGACTACCATAGACGTATACCTACAGCCAAAATAGCGACAAGGACATCTTACCTTTTCGATAAGTTCGATGCCTGCATTACTGATCTCAAGTGTAGTCAGTGATTCAAGACTGATGAAAGCATTTCGTTGAATGCGCTGGATAGGATTTCCACTTAGGATGAGTCTCATGAGGCCTTGGCAGTCTGGGAAAGCACCACTTGGAACTTCTCGCATTACATTGTAGCTCAAATCTAGATCCACGAGGTTACTCAGACCACGAAAGGTTCGAGGACTGATGTGGGACAATCTACACTTTGATAAATAGATCTTCTGCAAGTTTATCAAACCGAGTCGCATAAAATGGTCCGGTGGTAGCGTCTCGAAACTATTCCCCGTCAGGTCTAGGACCTATAAGTTCAAAGTTTTCACATCATTATTCCACCTACTCAAATATGTTTCTCACACTGTGAATGCACATACATCTTCAATTCTAACAAAATGCATTCTCAGTCTTTGAACTTTAATGCGAACCGCGAGACACTATATCCCATGGCGACAACCACAGGATTCACTAGCTCACGACAACACAATGCTGGCGATGACACTGAGCCAAATGGAAGCCCAGGAGAAATGTCCCAGGTCCCAGTCCGCAATTAATTCCATTACAAATTATCAACTAGTCTTGTCCCTGTTACTCGTAATTCCGCACACACTATGATGAGAACTCAAGTTATTTACCAGCTGTAACCACACGCATGTAACACTCTTTTCCTGTCTTTCCAAACGAATTTATACTCTTTTCTGACACATTTTCGACTCCGACCTCCGACTTGTCCTCGAAACTACCCATAAACTTCACATATACATCCTGCATACATCTAAACCCACGAACGGCACACGTGTAATTAAATCCTCTTTTCTGAACTTCATCCCGCACTTTGCAGACACCCATATTCTAACTAATTAAATCTAACCGCCTCCACGCGCCCTATCTGATCCCTGCTTGGCAACATCAACTTTTTAAGCCAGTTAAGCCCAAAATCACGTCAAAATTTTCATACTAACTTGTTAAATTTACAGAGAAAATCCGGTGAAACAGTGACTAATCAGCCGCTAATGTCCAAATTTGGGTTACGTATTAAGCCTAAATCGTAACCACACTTTGACTTTGTCGCCTCAAGAATTAAATGGGTCACAAAACTAAATTATATTTGAGCAACTTTTTTGTCCTTCCTGCAAATTACACTGCCAAACTGGCACATCCCGTAGGAATACTTACATTCTGTCATCACAGAAGAGCAATAAACACAACTTGCACCTAACAATATGTCTATGTCTACATTTCCTTTGCGCTCCTTCACCTCACGCGGAGTTTCGTATTTTCATTGTTGAAATTATTCGAAAAGTTGTTCCAGTGAGTCACTTGATTTTTTGAAATATTCGACCAAAGTTTTGCTCTATACACGCGTCCCTGCCGTTCTCAAAGTCGTAGTTTTAAATGGCCATAGTTTGACGTGTTTACGGAGCGATAAATCGATTTCAATATTTATGAATATGATCTTCATGCCGTCGACTCGACTTAGCTACTTTCAGCTGGAATGATAATACTTTGAAGGTGAGATCAACGGAATTACGTCAGTCTTCTTAACAGTTTCTCATCTTCCACGCTGTAACCCGGCTGATGTGTTTCAGTCCATACGCCTTCTCTCACCTCACGCCATGTTGAAATGAAGGAGAAATACTAATGGCCAGCATAATCCAAACTAATGCTCTCTCATGATTAGTTGCCTAGTGATTTCTGAAGCTCATTAATCGCCATGATATGTATTTCTCCTGCTACATCATCGAGTTTGATTTGAGCAGAGCTATAGGCTCTATTTGCAGACTGGCAAAATAGAGTATGGCGTATCTGTTTCCCTTCTGTTTGTGTATACATATACCAGCAGGAGCACACGTGGAAGGGAGGATGCTGTTGATCTTTCCGGAAGTTTCGCATCAGAGATCACCATCATCAGGAGCACCGGTGAGTCCTGATATCATCAACCACGTCGGTCGGTATACGTGCCTCGTTAATTAAGCTAAGGTTTCTTTGAAGGATTTGGTAAACAGAGCGGGGAGGAAGGAGAGAAGAGATCTACGTATGAATGATACAACTTTGATGATGGTTCATACCTGAGTGTTGGGATCGATAGGGCCGGGAAATGTGCGGAGACTCCGGTTGATACACTCGATTTTCTGCTTCCCCCCTTTCCACAAGCAAACACAGTCCGGCGGACACGCGGAGCAGAGGAGAATGGAGAAGCCAAGTAGAAGGAGAAGCTGTTGGTAACAAGTCACTCTTGGAAATAACTCTCTCCGATGCATCTCACCACATAACCTTGACTAGATTGACTGATTCCACGGAAATCCTAGTTTTGCTTTCTTCAACTTTATCAGCAGCAACATGAGGCATTCTTCTGTTCATCAGACGAGCCCACGCTGTTGTAGAACTGATATTACCATCATCGTCAAAAGATTCACGAGAACAACTGCTGTTCACAACGTCCTCATCGCTCTGAGGTCTCACGCCTTTGTATCTGTTCATATTCTCATTGCATTAACTGAAGCGAGGTAGTCTCCTTGATTAACTGTAGCACCCACACCTCTTTTTGTGATAGTCTGTCATCTCGCTTCACACATTATAAATCATCTCAATGCTTCCAATCCGTATTTCTCTGTCGTAGTAAATAGAAAGGTGAGATGAGTCCGATTCAGACGGATGCAAGTCAGCAAGTCTCCAATTTTGTTGCCTCTAGCGGGATAGGAAAAGCTGGCGGTGTGAGCAAATCAGGCGTTAATGGGCACTAAGTCACACGAGGGATCCGTCCATGCAGAGGAGATTGCCCTGAGAATAATAATGAGCTTCTTCTGATTTAACCTGGCTTTTAATGATGATTAGATCTGTGCAGGGGTGTGTTAAGTAGAAGAAAAAGCTCGACATCTGTAGGAACATGATCAGAGCCTGCAGGTTCAGAAGGTGGCCTTATGATTTTCTTGGACGGATTACTATCAGTTCAGAAGACGCCGAAGACAAGACTTTCAAGCCCGTGTATAGTCGTCGTATAACTTGACTGGCGCTTTTGTCACCGAGAATATATAAAGAGGAGCACCGGGGATGATGTCACCGCCCTCAACCACGATGTTCGTCTTCACAACACCAGAATTTATATTCTCAGCTTCGAAATTCTCCTCACGTTCCGTAATCTTTCATTTGATTTTCCGGCTGGACTCCCCGCTTAATTCCTACAAATAGAAAATCCAAAGAGAAACGGTAATATTTGCAAGCAACCAGAGATAATAACATTGCGATAAAAATGATTCATGCAGACCACGCAGCATTCATGTGTAATCACTCCACGATTCCCATCATATCTACCAGTAGCAGCGAGCGTACATACGTGTAAGTACGCCTAGTACTTCTGGAGCGAAAGCGCTTTCCCACATTAAATGACCCTAAAGCCTCTATAACGGTCTCCTCTCTGCCTCTTTCCAGGCATCATCCTTCTTCCAGGACTCGTGGCAGGTCAAACAGAGCGAGAGGAGAGGAAATGTGCTCTCATCTCCTCTCTGTCTCCTTCCCAACTCTTCTACTACTAGATCTCCAGTACTTTTTACTGCTACAATGTACTACCTCGACGTACCCACTTGCTCCAAACGAGTCAAGTATACCAGGTAGCTAGACAGTGAGTTAGTGCGCCACAGGAGGATGAGGGCGGAAAAGAGAGGACACATTAGTGGCAACGCTGTTGTCTTGTCTCCCTTTCGCCTGAAAATGTTATTATTTTACAACTGCCGTGTCTCAGCTTGTGTGTGAGTGCGGTGGAAACAGGTGGAACGTCTATTAAAAATAAATAATGCATTCCCTCGCTCTTTTACAGGGAAAAGGTAAAGTCGTCTCGTGTGAAGGAAGATGATACAGCACACGGAAAGGACATGAAGACGAGTATTTTATCGTAAATACATTTGATTTGATTTTCTTCACCACGCTCTCAAAATGACTGTTAGAGGTTCTCTTGCTAATGCCATTACCCAAGTAAGAGGAAGAGGCTTGTAAGGGAGTTCGTTGCCTATTGTAACGTTACTACAGCACACAACATTGGTGGTACTATTAAAGGTAGCAACTACTTCCAACTCGAATTTCGTGGCAAATGGTGAAATCCCTTGTGTTTTCGCATCACTGTGATAAACTAGCTTTCCACCCAGACCAATTTCCTGTCCACGTGACTTCCATGGAAATCCGCACATATACAGAACTAGACAGACGTGTATGCGTCTGAACGACTCGCATTTCTCATTGCTTTCAGTGGCACGCACCATGGCCACCACCACATACAGATTCAACGCAGCCATGCTGAAATCTGTTAGTTTTTCTTCTCTCTCTCTCTCTCTCTCTCTCTCTCTCTCTCTCTCTCTCACTCTCCACTTTCTCGTGTGCCGCTTTATTCTATCCAAGTTGCAGTCATGAATGCAAAGAAACCGACAATGGTCACATCACTCGCCCCTTGAATACCGCTGATTGTGTCCTACCACATAGCTCATAGGCTGAAAGAAAAGGCCGAGAGACAAAGGCGATTAATAAATGCTGACGGGACACCATTGAGAAGATTTTGACTGAGAAGGCGAGAGTCACGTATTTAAATGAGTTCCTTAGACAACAATACTCGGAAGTGTTGAAGAAGTATTCCATTGTTTAATGTGTGAGGATATATTTAGCATCTATATCCTCAGTACTTTATGTTAAGGACTACTCTTCTCCTTGTACGTGAACTCTCT